>JBBPQN010000662.1:0-13411 GCA_038092575.1 Boletus subluridellus
GGGCAAGGGTTAGGGCTATTGATGACCCTGCAAGGGTTAGAGCTAATGCCTTTTGGGTCTCTTGCAAATGTCAGCTCTTTGCAAAATAGCCAAACATTGGGACACTTTTTTGAGCCACTGTATCTTACTCATCAATGTTTACTAATACTCACATGATACGTCATTACATAGCCTCATGTGCATGGACCAGTGTCATAATAGATACAAACATGTAAAACATATATATACCTTGAATCCAACACCCCAAGAACTCTAGTCAAGTTCTTGTTGGGATTCCCTCCTAACTCTCTCTCATCTCTATTAGTCAGTTTAAGTGTCTGAGTGGCCCAAGTCATTATTTGATTTGAGGTTGCCAACATAAGAACTTGACTAGAATCACTTCCATCACTCATCCACTTACTCTCATCATCGTTACACGCAGCCCCTAGCATTAAAGGGAAAACAGCTGGACTCGAGGTTTAATGAGAACCACTTTTTATCTCTTCACCTTCTTGCACACTTGCACTACCCATTTCCTTTTTACATATACCTACCCTATATGGGTGTGAAGGCACCCAGCTATCTAGGGCAGTGCAGGACCAAGCTTGAGCACTCTTAATTGGTTTAAACACCAGTCCAAAACCCTTCAGACTTCCTTTCGCTACATGCGAGTGTCCTTGTGTGGTACACTTTTTACTACATTTACCTCATACATTGTTGTGGTGCAAGAGCGGTATTGTGCCCACCCAACTCTGTATTATGATATTTTCTATGATGAAGTCAAGAAGGTCATTGACTTGATTTGCACCTAGTGGAGTGAGCAGATCCTCCTAGGACTTTTTTACATTACCCTTTTTTACAGATGATCAAAGCCAAGGACATCTCGATCCTAATCAAGAAAAGATCCCCTTCCCCCTATGAAGCCTTCATTTTTAATGAAGACCCCAACAATGCTATTGAAATAAAACAAGAAGAGGAATTCCCACCTTACTTTTTCAATTTCTTACATGCTGGATTCATCCAAGCAGAAGAAGACTTTCACCCTTACAAAGCAGAAGCTTGGTTCATAATCAGACAACTTGAACAAGAACTAGCCCAACCTGTCATTTTGAAATCCACAAGGACATTATGAGACCAACAAGGATTATGACAGCCCCCACGTATCCCCACCATCCTCACCAACTCCACGACCAAACAATGTTGGCAGATGCCGCCAGAATCGCCACTCTTGAAGTGCAGCTTGCTGCCCTTATGCAGCAGCTGCAAATGCTCACCATGTCAGGCATACACAAGATCAACACTGAAGTGAAGGTCTCCAAGAAGGTCAAAGTAGTTCCCGACCCAAAACTTTACGATGGGAGCTATGACAAGTTTGATGAATGGTTCATTTATCTAAATATTTTTGTCAACACAAACCTCAAAACATTCAATACTGACAAGAAGAAGGCAATTGCCACCTTGAAAAGAATAGGCTCAAAAGAGGGCAAAGATAGAAACAGCGCTGGCATATGGGCACAAAACCAACTAGCCAAATACATGCATGGGTCACTTCATATGTGGTCAGATGACGAGGAGCTCACCATGCTCCTTAAAGACCGTTTCAAACCCAGCATGGATGCCAACAATGCAATGGACCTTCTCACATGAATGAAGCAAGGTCCCAAGGAACACACCGAGTCTTTCCTAACTCAGTGGGTCACACAATATGAAAGGTCTCAATGTGGATACAACATGGGAGTCTATCTCCTAGAAAAGAATATCTGTGATGAGATCATTAAACATATTTTCATCAATGGCCAAAGAAAGAAGTATGTCACACCATACTTAATTGAAATCAAGAAGACTGGGAACCTTCTTGAGTCATTTGCTCTCAGGAGCAACCAAGGACGAGTCTGGCAGAACCAGACACAAGGAAGCTCCTCAGGAGCATGTACCTATGGCAGCCGTGGCGACCCCATGGACATTGACACCGTCCACACTGGCAAAGGCAAGTGTTTTAACTGCCAAGGCCCACATCTTGTTAAGGACTGCCCCAAATCCAGAAAGGAATGCGGGGAATGCAAGTTCCTTGGGGGAGGGCATAGCCAAAGGTGCAGCAAGTATTGTAATGTACACACAAATACAAGCAATTCATCTAGCACAAATGAGGATGCTGGAAAGGGAGCTGGGACTGATGCAAGAATGAAGCAGGTCACAGCTATGGACTTTGAGGCCACAAAGGCCTATTTCATAGATTTCTTGGCTAATGAGTCAGGAAAAGAGTAAAGTTGCTGAATAAACTGGGTGTTCAGTCAACTATGGACCAAAAGAAAATAGAAAATAATACAAAAAATAGTTTTTCTGTACTTTCCTCTTACATCAAATATGGAGAAGAAGAACATGAGTTCTTCGACTCCCAAAATAGGACATTCTTTAATGATACAAATGACAAACTTTCTACTTCTCAAACCCAGACTGGGTCTCACAAAAGTGAGCTTGCTGCAGGGGAATGCAGGCTTAATTTGGTCAAGAAAAATATATATATAATTACTACAAACAACAATATCTATGAAACCCTGAAATGGATCTGTCTCAGATCTGTTAAAACAAAATGAGAAATCAACCTCAAAATCAAGGTAGCTTCAGCTACAACCAAGTACAAAATGCACAAAACACATGCACTCCTAGAGAGTGGAGCAAATGGCATTTTTATAGATGCCAAATGGGCCAAGGACAATAAACTTTCGCTTACAAAACTCACATGACCCATACCCATATTCAATGTGGATGAAACAAAAAACTCCACTGGAGATATTTCACATACCACGGAGATAATCATTGATTACCAAGGACATTGTGAAAAGCTAGTAGCAGAAGTTACCGATCTGGAAAAGAACCCAGTAATTTTAGGATACATGTGGCTGTCCAAACACAACCCAGAGATCAACTGGCAAACAGGTTCAGTATGACTCACATGTTGCCCAAGGACATGTTACCTCTTATCTGATCAACCCGTATTCGTTAGAATCATAGAAGAAAGGGAGAGGAACGACATGCCATACATCTACTGTCACCTAAAGAAAGTAACAACTGAGCACCAGCAGAGTGCGCTGGTTACTGAGAAGACCATGGAGCAGATGGTTCCCAAGGAATTCCACCAATTCCTAGACATATTTTCAAAGAAGCATTCCGAAAGGATGCCTGAGAGAAAACCTTGGGACAACACAATAGATATGAAGCCAGGATTTAAGCCTAAAAAGGGAAAACTTTACCCTATGTCTGTTGAGGAACAAAAGGAAGTTTCTGACTTTGTAGATGAACAATTACAAAAAGGCGACATCTGACCTTCAAAATCTCCACAAATGTCACCAGTCTTCTTTATTCCAAAGAAAGACAGAAAGAAACAAATGGTACAAGATTACCAATACCTAAATGAATGGACAGTAAAGAACAATTATCCACTACCACTGATCTCCCAAATGGTTGACCGATTGCGGGGTATGAAATTGTTCACAAAGATGGATCTCAGATGGGGATACAACAACGTGCACATCAAAGAAGGCGATGAATGGAAAGGTGCCTTTGTTTGTCATAGGGGAAGCTATGAACCATTGGTCATGTACTTCGGACAAACCAATTCCCTGGCCACATTCCAGGCCATAATGAATGACATTTTCCACGACATGCAAGCAGTTGTTATCATATACATAGATGACATCCTCGTGTTCACTAAAAATGAGAACCAAGAGGAACATGATGCAATCATTCTAGAAGTCCTCAAACACCTCCAAGAAAATGATTTATTTATAAAACCAGAAAAATGCATGTTTCATACCAAGAAGATCAATTTCCTAGGCATGATTGTCTCAGAGGAAGGAATCAAAATGGAACCTAGCAAAGTAGAAGCTATCCAAAAATGGCCAGTTCCCATGAACATAAAAGGAGTATGGAGTTTCCTCAGACTTGCCAATTTCTATAGGCGATTTATTAAAGACTTTTCTATTGTGGCTAGACCACTAAATGATCTCACAAAAAAGGATCTCACATGGAGATAGACAGAAAAAGAACAAAACGCATTTGACATGCTGAAAGAAGCATTTATTACGGCTCCCATCCTCACCTACCCGGATAACAATTGTAATTTCCAGCTAGAATGCAATGCCTCAGACTTTGCAACAGGAGCAATATTATCTATAGAAAAAAAAGGAAAATGGCATCCTGTAGTGTTCTCATCACACTCTATGACAGCAGAACAAAGGAACTACCTGATAGCCAATAAAGAAATGCTAGCTATTATTCATGCACTCAAACAATGGCATCATCACCTAGAAGGTGCTGAGAAATCATTTGAGATCTGGATAGATCACACAAATCTCCAGTATTTCAAAATCTCAAGATCTCAACCACAGACATGCAAGATGGGTGCAATATTTACTGTATCACATTTCAATTACGAACTTATTAAGAAATCAGGAACATCCATTGGAAAAGCCAACGCCCTCTCTAGATGAGAAGACCATGCTGTGAGAATAGACCAAGACAATAAAGGAGTCATGGTCATACCCATGGAACATGTGCACACTAACGAAGTAACTTATATCCATGGAGAAGAACAAAAGATTTTAGATCAGGTTAAGATCACACAATCCACACTACACAAGTCATCCCTCTCAGGATTTGAAATCAACAATGAAGGTTTCACTAAGTTAAACAGAAAAATCTATGTGCCTGGGGAAGAAAGCAATCACTGCCAGGATATTATTGAACTTTATCACAATTCTATGTTAGCCAGACTTGGAGGTGCAGAGAAAAGACATGAGTTAGTCTCACGCTACTACACATGGGAAGGCATATGTAAACAAATAACAGACTATTGTTCCCAATGCAAAAGATATGCTCAGATGAAACCAACCACATGGCCTGCAGCAGGCAAACTACACCCTAATCCTATTCCCAAGGGTCCCTGGCAGGACATCTCAGCTGATTTCATAATGGACTTACCCACTTCCAATGGCTACGACAGCATTCTTGTGGTTGTGGACAGATTTAGCAAAGAAGCCATATTTATTCCCATGGTTAAAATGATTACCAGCCTGGGAACTGCTAAACTATATTGAGACAACGTTTGGAAAATGCATGGCCTCCCATGATCTATAATCTCTGATCGCGGCCTGTAATTTTCAGCACAAATAATGAAGGATCTCAGCAAAATGCTCCAGATCAACTTATGCATGTCAATGGCATTCCACCCACAAACAGATGAACAAACCAAGCATGTAAACTGAGACCTTCAACAATATTTACATCTCTACACCATGGAAGATCAAAAGGAATGGTCAGAATGGCTAGCCCTTGCGCAATTCCAATACAACAACAAGGCCCACTCTGCTACGGGTAAATCCCCTTTCCAAGTCACATGTCCATATTCACCATGCATGGGAATTGAACCTAAAGAAAATGTGAAAGCACCTGCCACTATGGCATTTGCCAAGGATTTTACACAGACTTTAGCCAACATGAAAACTTCTCTCTTTAAGGCACAGGATGCAATGAAGGCACAAGCTGACAAACACAGATCAGAAGCGCCTGTTTACAAAAAAGACTCTCAAGTGTGGTTATCTACTGAACACTTGAACCTAAAGGAAACCTGCCAATCATGTAAATTAATGGAAAGATGGCTAGGCCCCTATAAAGTTCTTGAAATGGTAGGAGACAACGCTGTAAGGCTAAAACTCCCACGCTACATGAAAATTCACCCAGTGGTAAATGTATCACAGGTTAAACCATACAAGGAAAGACTTCCTAATCAGAAGCTTTATAAACCCAGACCAGTAACAGTTACAGACGGAGGAGACAAAGAATTTGAAGTTGAATACATTATGGCATCTCAGCTAAAGGGCTGGAAATTAGAGTTCTTAGTTCACTGGAAAGGATACCAGGAAGAAGACCAAATGTGGGAAATAGAAGGCAACCTTTCCCATGCTAAAAAAGCAATTGGTGACTTCTATAAAAAGAACCCCCAAGCACCACAATGATTATGGATGACGCAAATGGCATTTACTTCCCTATTGAACCCTTATGAAAACTACATGGAACCTCCACCAATCTGGTCTCACCTGGAATATGAACCATAGAGGAGGGGTAGTGTTACAAATCCTTTTTCTCACCCCTTTCTTTTTCTAGTCATGTGACCCTTTCACACCTTCACATCATGTGACCTTATCTTTTCTTCATCACATAACTGTGTGAACTAGGTCTAGACCTATAACATGTGTCAGCCTCATGTATTTAATCTCTGCCAGTCTAGAACATCTAGCACTGCCTCCTATTAATCTCCATCTATCTTACTCATCAATGTTTACTAATACTCACATGATACATCATTACATAGCCTCATGTGCACAGACCAGTGTCATAATAGATACAAACATGTAAAACATATATATACCTTGAATCCAACACCCCAAGAACTCTAGTCAAGTTCTTGTTGGGATTCCCTCCTAACTCTCTCTCGTCTCTATCAGTCAGTTTAAGTGTCTGAGTGGCCCAAGTCATTATTTGATATGAGGTTGCCAACAGGATCCAGGCTGCACTGCATGAGTTTCATGATCACAAGCAAGCAATCCTGGACCTTAGCCTCTGTTGAGGTCAGAAGACAGTGTTGGACCACTTCCATATCCTGAAACTAGAGTTGATGCAGAACATCATTCTGAGCATCACCCAAGTTGGGTCCATACTGCAATGGTCCACAGATACCATGGAACATGCCCATATTGGAGTCCCAGCTTCCATGACCAACAATCATGACTATGACGCCCAAATTTGCCACACCCTTGATTGTGAGGAGAAGTGCCAACTATTTGAGACTGCAGTATTTCTTCGGACATCTCAGGAAGACCACCAGACTCAAAATGAAGCAGGATCTGAGGATAATTATGCCAAGCCTGATGATGATGATGGCGGAAATATCTTGCAGGATTTGTGGTCAGCAAAACACAAAACAACCAATTTCTTCAAGGTCACTGTGAAGGATGTCAGTGCCCCCACTGACACAAGCAGCTTTCCACCCTGCACCATCGTTTCTGCCTTGATGGCCATTCACCTTAACATTGAGCCCAAGTTCTGCCGCAAGTCTATCAAAGACATTGCAGAGATGTTTGAACTCCCAGATCTTTGCACAGCGCTGGGTGACTATGTGAAGCGTGAGGGGATACCACATCCTCACACTCGGTTTCATGCTGCCTTTGGGGGTCCAAGGTGCTTGTCTTCTGACGTTGACCTTCCATTCAATGAACTCCAAGTCTGGTTCAAAGTTTGCCTCCAGCAAAGGTCATATTACTATCCAGAAGAGACGCCCTCCGAGACATTTACTGTCAATGCCAAACCACCTGATCAAAACTGGAAATATGGCTGATACAATGCAGCCATCCTACAGCTGGACAAGTCATACCAATGGCCAAAGAGTGGGCTGGAGGGTATGTTGTTCTTGCATAGCCTAAGGTCTCTCACTTAAACTGAACCCTGGGCTATAGGACATTCCATCGTTCTTGTTTGTCTAATTATGTGCCCTGCCTCGCAAAGAAAAACCAGGTCCCCTTGGGCAAGCCGTGCTCTCATTTATGCACAAAGATTGGACATTGTGCCGCAGCATGGTAGCCTGACCAAGGCCACTACAGGTTTACATGTGCTTAAGAGAGTGAAGTGTGCGTCTGGTGAATATTTTGGTGACATTTTTCCATTGGACCAGCTCAGGTCTTATGCGAATATCATACCTCGTTTCGGCCCTGCCGCTGACAATCGTTTGACACATTTGAATAGCATTCACTCATCTCAATCTTTTCTTTTGAACAAGTATTTTCATAAGGATTTCTTCTATGCTGTTTACAAAGCTATGTAGCAATATCTATTGTCATGTTTTTACCAGAGGCAGTGCATAGTGGCGAGGACAACAAAACTCCCATCCACCACACAGTCGCCGCTTGTGTTCTCTGTGTATTTACAGAGGAGGACACCCAGGATGCTGCCTGTGTAGAGCGGATGCAAAATCCCCCAAGCGTCCCTGGAGACCCTTCCCAGCTGAGTACTTCTGGTGCCTCTTCTCAATTTTCATTCGCCCAAGGACAAGCTGTCCCTCCCACGCAATGTTGACCAGCCCTGCAGTCCCAAACTCTCAGTGGGATGGGCAGGATGTGCGGTAGTATGAGACCTTTGGGTCAAAGCGGTTTCAGCTTTGACCACATCTTGACCAGTTTCCAAGGCGAGCTCCAGAAAAGTCATGAGACTGGCGCTGAGCTGCACTCGCTGATGACCGTGATGAATGGCGCTTTGGTGAGTATTCACTACTTTGACAGGTCAACATTCCATTGACGACTTCTCTTACAGCTACCCAATGTTCCCCACTCTCCTCCAAGCCTTCCCGGAAGGCCGTCTGTGCTCCACAACCACAACCGGTGCACGAGCCTGTCCAACCCACCGATTACGGATCTGTTCCAGCCACCGTGCTAAACGAACTGCACAGCCAACTCCACAGGACACAATGTTGTTGGCAAGTTACATTAACAAGATACATGCCCTCAAAGACATGCTCGCTGAGCACGAAACCATCAAGGCCGAGGTAGCTTCACTACTAGTATGTGACATCATGGACAAACGGAAACATGAGCTCAAGATGTCCACGCACTGCAGGCTCTCCATCCGGACACCATGATGACAAGCGGAATGGCAGTTATCAAGCAGATGACAATGATGCCGCCAGTATCCACACCATCATTGTCTGTGGTTTGGAGAGAGTAGAGGAGGAGGCTGAAGGTCAGTTGGTCTCTAACGATGAAGAAAATCAACATCACCAGGAGGAGCCCACTGGAATGGGCATGGTGGAGGATGATGGGAATTCCCCAGACATGAAGTGCAAACGTCAATTGTTGTCACCTCTACAACAATCCCACAACATTGCATCTGCTGCTATCCATGGCTTGGCTGAGCGGTTGTCAGTGCTCAGTGGACAAATACATAGACATGGCAGTACAACTCCTTCCAAGCACAGCACACTGCCACCCAGACAACTATATCACAGTTACAATCCAAGATTGCGGCATTCGAGGAGCTCGTACAGGAGACACAGACATAGCTGCAGCAGCAAAACTCTGCCCAAGAAGCTGCTCAGGCTGAGATTCTCAAGGCTGTTTGCATGCCTGCCCATGATTCAGAACGAGAGGCCTTGGCATCAATGCTCAATGAATGGAAAAAGAATGTCGAAGGTCAATGGAATGCCATTCAGGAGGAGTGATCACAAGAAAGGGAGAGACTTAGCAAGGTGAAGGAGGAATGGGAGGGCCAACACTGGAACAGGGATTGGATGTCAAGATCAATGCAGGTGTGAGCATAACTCACGGCATTGCAATGACATGACCGGTTTCCAAATGGAGACATCAAGATCAACGGAGGCGGTGGCCTAGTGACACCACCAAGTCCTGTCAGCATTGCCTTGAATCCCGGTCAGACAAAGTCACAATGTTGTCGATCAAGCTCTTCTCAAAGTCATTCGAGATCAAGTTCACCAATCTCATCAATTGAAATGATAGAAAGGGCGGTCAGTGTGGAGCAGGACATTGGGTTTGTGACATGTCTTGGATCAATATCCATGATCGCAATTATCCTCTCCTTCAATAGCGGGAAATGAGCCAGAGTCGTGCTCAAACATGGTGCTCAGTATCCGATCACACGCAGTGGCCCCATCAGTCAAGGACTCGCCTGAGCAGCCCCCGATGTTAAATCCCCCATCAAAGGCAGAGATGCTGTTGCACTTTCTAGGCTGTTGGTTATCTCATGGTCTCACATCCATATCTTTAATAACCCATTTCTTGCAGTTCTATCTGAATATGATGATGGCTGTGGGCATCTTCGTTGGCAGCAATATTATGGCAAGTAAAAGAGGAATCATCCTATATGGTTCTCGATGTCATTCATTCAAGTTATGACCAACGCTGTTCTTTACTCTCTTTCGCAAAGGATCGACTCGCAATATTTCGTGTCCCACGGCATTGTTCAAGTTGCCCCATATTGCTATGAATGTTCAATGATGATGCCTGATCATGTGCCCTGTACTTCCCCTCTTTCTGTCTATGCACCTTCCCCCCTCTCTTTTTCTCCCTTGCTACTACTAGTACTAGTATTCTGGTGTTGAACAGCTGGAATCTCACAGCTGGAGTCCACTGTCAGAAACTAGATTGCAAGTAAAGTAAAATGTGACATACCTGGAGTCCACTTTCAGAAACTGAAGGAAAGCGAAGACAGTGGACTCCGACTACTGTAGGAGCGAAAACAAACAAGCAACAACAACAATGCACCACAATGTTCTAAGTACGAAAATGGAGTGCACAATCAATGATTCCAACATCTGGCGACCCCTAGCTAGATTCAATAATATCATTCTTACTTCCATACCATAACAATAGTGGCCGCCAGCTTGAAATGCCAGCAGTGTACTATAACTTGCCAGATCTCGGATATCACATAGCTGAGTTAGCTAAGCAACTTATAATGTGTGATTTCCAGCTGTACGCACATGAAAATTCTCTTTTGAACTATCATTGTCAACATGGAAAATGGCCAACACCATGGCTCAGACGCATCCTCAGAATCAGTAGTTGGTCAAAACACCTTGATCAAGAGTAATGATGTCTCAGGCTCACAGCGGGTTCAGCTTCATTCTGAGGACTCTGCCCCGGGTAACCTCAGCATTGTTCCCGGTACACCTGAGGCAGACACTCTATAGTCTTTTCCTTCCTCAGATCCAGTGCCTGTGTTTTCCCAACATTTCCATAATTTTAGGGGTGTTTCTGTTCTCCGGGCTGTGTCTGTTGTCGGTACTCCCAGTACTATTGGCGCTATCCATGCATGGAAGTCGACCACCCTCTTGCAATTCATGACACCCACGCCTATATGGGGATCTCCATTGGCAGCGAAGAACTTTGTGGTACCAAACAGTATTAGAAAGGTAAAAATATATCTACTTGTAGCAAATCCAATACTAAGACAAGATTGAAAGCCGGTCAATGGTCATGACGAATCAGACCCATCAGACGCTGAGCAACAGGAATTTGAAAAGGAAGATGCATGGTTGGTACTCGAGATTGCAAGGTTGCATCATACAGTCTGTCAGCTTGAGCAAGATCTTGCAAAGGCCAAGAGCAAGGAGAATATTGCCCTCAGTAATCTGTACTTGCATCGGGCCGAGGAAGCAGGGAAGAGATTGGAGAGTGCTGAATATGATATTGGCTGCATTTGAAATATGATGTACAACACTGGTGTTACCATTCCAGCTTGGATGGTCCATGCAGGCCAAAGCACCATCGCTTGTCTCACTCCACTGGTTCTGGCAGTCCCATCAACAATCCAAATGGTCGCCATACAAGTATGTGTATATCTTCAGCTCATTGATATTTATCTCATAGTATTTAGCATTGGTCTCCGAGTCGGGCTCTGTGGAGCTGTAATAGCAATATTGTGGTGTCATCTCTGTGATATCTTGTACTACCGCTGATTATATGGATGCCATAATGTTGTTAGCAGTAGATACTACTAGTACTAGTAAGCTGTAATGTCAGTGCTATACTAGCATGTCACTCTGAGTACTACTGAGGGTTCTGTGAATGCTGTGGGAATGAGATTCTGTGGAATCTGTATGTCTGTGACACGCTGTGAGGACTGTATTATTATACACGTGTGTAATGATTCACCTGTGACGTAATGTGATGTGATGTGTTGCTATCGTGCTATGTGCCTGTGACTATGTGTGACTGTAGATTACTGTAATTATGCTGTAATGTGCTGGGTAACTGTGGGATCCAGTTCTTAAATCAGTGATTTGCTGATGTGATGGCGGTGGTATTTTGGCAATTTGTGCATTTGCCTGGTCAAGCTCATCTCTTTGAGGTTTTTGGCATAGTTGGTAAGTAGGCCAAGTTGGGTACTGATCAAGGCCCATTCTTCATCTTGAGTAGTTGCATCAAGCAGCTGTTGCTGGAAAATAGTAGAGTTAAACTGAGTTGGGTCAAAAGATGCCATGTCAGGCAAAAGAAATGACGATAGGTTTACAACAAGAGAAACTAGAGACTATACACAAATTCTGATGATAGAGAGATAAGACCTAGTTTTCATTCTGAGCTCCAAAGGTGAACTGTTCACCAAATATGAAGCCTGGGATTTCCTTGTTAGAGTTAATTTCCCACTGGTCCTGCTGTTCAGGGCTTCTAGAACGACTTTTTCAATAGTAGCAACTTCCTCCATTGGGGTTAAGTCAGCTTGTATGACAACAGACACGTTGAAGTTGTAGTCTGTGTCATTGGTCTCACAATAGTGCTGGTGGAATATATTACCAGCCAATTGTCCTGTGATTTCTGTGATTTGGAAGTTGGGGATGTTATTAAACACCCAAGTAGCCCAATCTGGTGAGTTAGGGTCGGGTTGTGGTCCTACAGTAGATTGTTTTCCCAACTGGTGCCTTGTGCATTCCCACCATCTTCTTTGTCAAGATGGTTGAGCTGAGATTCAGGGGTGTCTAGGCCGGGAATGGAATCTGAATCTTCTTCTGGGTTTTCAATTTTCTTAGCAATGCAGTGATAGTGTGTGAATTCCTGATCAAGATAAGTGAAAAGTTTTGGGTTGGCTAGAGAGATGATAAAGAACTTGTCCGACTTTCAGATGCTGATACAAAGGCCCTGACCTTTGTAGCATGATATACAAGGAGTGCCGCTAGAGTAATTAAATACAATAGAGCAAAAAGGTACTGGTTCATAAAGTCTTTTTGGGTTTTCTAGGAGTAGTCCTTTTCTTGAAACAATGCAATGTCTTCAAGAGTCAGCGATAGGGAGAATTGGGGAGATAGAGTGAGCCTGATTTGCATTTGAGTGATGAGGTAACGTGGGATTGGAATTGCCTCTTCTGATCAGGGTTTAATTTCCGATGTTGAGTAACTCTATCCACATTTTAGGGTTCTGAAGTGGTTCGCTGCAGAGTGGGATATCCAGGGCTGACCTGGTAACAGTATTGGATCAGCTCTCTTTGTGCTAGAATGAAAGCCTGCTCGAATCAAGGCCTTTCATGGAAAGGGGTGATATAAGGTGACTGAAAGTGTCCTGGGATGCCGTCAACAAGGTTCTTGAGTGTCTGATTGGTTTCTATGTAAGGATTGAATGTATCCTTTCTGATTGGTTCAGACTTGTTCGCTGGCGTCTTGGTATGCACAGTATAATCTGGACTGGTCTGAGTTTTCTGATCCAGCATTATAGCTGGTGGAAGTACTAGAATGGCATGATCTGTTGGAATCATGTTGTATGGCTGCTGATTGCACACTGTGTGATCATTTAGAGTTGTGGCACATATTATTTGTGTTTATTGTTGTTATTGCTACAGCCTGTAAATCCTGCGAGTCCCATGTCACTTCTCCTTAGTT
>JBBPQN010000663.1:0-13400 GCA_038092575.1 Boletus subluridellus
TGTCTTCTTTATACTCATACGTGATCGGCAGTTGCTGACGCGATGCCCAAACAGACAGCCTCGAGACCGGATGCAACACGTCCACATCGTCACGTATGATACGGTCCAGATGCTTCAACACACCCAACGTCCGAAGTAGCGCCTTCACGGTGTCCATGTTCCCTTCCGAGTCGAGGTACACCGCCCCGATCAGACTCTCGACCATGTCGCTGAACAGTTTTGGGGCTTGTAATCGCGTGAGGGCTGCCCAGGGGAACACTTTGCCCGTCGTCAATGCTTCCTCGATCTCGTCCTTCACCTTGCCGTACCGATGAAAGGTGAGTTTTTGGTCTTCGAGGAGAACGGGGCTCGAGTGCTGGAGACACTGGAAGAGGTGGATTGTGTTCGTCTTGGCTTGCATCACGATCCTGCCGCGTGGACCGGGCCCGGGCATACTCGCGTCAACGTCGAGCGAGCTTCGAAGGCAGATGTACGCGAGGAAATGGGTATTCACGACGGCTGATTTACGAATGTGGATGTCGTGCGGGGCGTACGCTCTCCCGGGATATTTGTACAGGAAATCGGCGACGACCATATCGAGCAGAGCGTCCCCGAGAAACTCCATGCGCTCGTACGACACCGTCCGATCGTCGTACTGATAGCTCGCGTGCGTGAGTGATTCGACGAGCAACAGCTTTCGCCGAAACGTGTATCCCAACATACGTTCCACGCTGTTCAACTGCGTTGACACCTCGTCGGTGTGCTTGACGCGGGACAATGCCGTCTCGACACATTCTGGGAGGGTGCGCCATTCGAGTCCTAAACCGAACAGCTTGACACACGACACGCCAAGATCAAACCCGCCGTGGAGGTATGCAGCACCGATCAGAGACTCGACGACATCTGCCAACATCTTCGTCGACAGTTCCTCCACAGCCTTGCGTGTCTTGCCCCCTCCAACCACTGGCTCCTCATTGGTTTCTTCAAGAGGGTTCTCCGGGGCAACGACGGGCTCCTCTGGTGCAGTGAGGTATAATGGCTTGAATCGTTTGGGTGAGAACCGTGTACGGATGATCCACCGAAAAATGGAACGGCGAATAGCTTCTTTGGCAAGACGGGAGTTCGCTACAGCGTGATCTTTGCGCCTTGTTAAATACCCCTCGTGCCACGATGGATATGTAGCCATCAGGTTCACGGCGACGACAAATTTAAGCACGGCGTCCCCGAGCGACTCGAGGCGTTCGTAATCAAATGGGTCCCCGGCGACGGGGGCAGTCATTGCAGTCGTGAGGAATGGAGAGGGTATCTCTGCAAGAGGAGTGCGGGGGAAGAGGGTGCTTCTGAGAGACCTGATAATCATGGCTGTCTCGAGACGACGAAGGATCGAAGGGATAATTGTCGAATATTCACATTCCGTCGGAGACAGAAGCTCAAGATAAGAGTATCTGGCGAGGAGGAAGAACGGCTTTGGAGTTGCGTTGGAAACCGAGAGAGGAAGTAGGAAGTTGGATCTCTTTGGGAGAGGCTCGACCAGGAGGAGAGGGTATGTCACCCGAACTTCCTCAATTCGCGAGTACATTGAACGAGCGCATATTTCTGACTCCTCTTCCTCCGTGAGTCTCTCGTGATGCCAACCAACGAAACGATGAAGCTTTCCGAAAGACCGGCCGTCACGAACCCAAGTGAGGTCCGTTGGATATCCGTTCTCCAAGGCAAACACCTGCGCATTGGTGGAATGGACTCTCTCCGAGTCCACCTGCTCTTCGAACTTCATCGCCCAACTACGTCGGGGCAACCATGTTTCATCATCTGGGTCTGCGTTGATGATAAATAGGTACGCAAAGTCGAGGCGCGGCCATTGCATTCGTGAGCCACAATTACTCCAAAACAGCCTCCGAGTGCTCTGTTGCGCCGCCGTCAGGTCTTCTTGGGACAAGCGGGCCACTTTTCCGGGACTGAGTTTGACCCTCATCCTACCCTTCCGTGGATGGTGCAAAGTGGGCAGCTCATCCGCGCCGAGCGTAGGAATCTTGATGCGCGTCAGCAGCGTAAGTGAAGGAAGCCCCTCAACCGTGATTTCCGTTGACCACCAATCTTCCTCCTCGCTCGAAGGCAGCCACGGATTCACCTGGCTCGTGACAGAAGCCGTCCCGCCACGCTTCTCAATGTCTTTCAACATATCCTTCACCTCCTCTTCCAGTTGCGGTTCAACGACGCTCGTCAGGGGAAGCAGGTGATCGTTGAGTAGCCCAGCTTTGTAAAGCTCGACATAGGCTTTAAATGCAACGTGTTGGCATGCAGACCGCTTCGACGGGTATTTTCGTTCGACGGTGTAGACGCGAAGTTCGAGCGGCAAAAGTTTGGGCAGGATCAACGTACAGCCGAAAGGTCCCTGGTACACTGGGACGCCTCGCTGTTCATCGTCGTCGAGAGCATGCCAACCCTCAGGTAAATCAGGAGGATCGATATCATAAATCGCGACAAGGCTAGTATGCCTAGAGTTCGGGAGGACAGAGCAGAAATGGTTCAGGTGCGAAACGGCTGCCTGGAGAGTGAGCAATGCCCTGCAGACATTCTCGTGAACAAGCATTCTTGAGTAACACGAACCACTTACCCCGTGGACTCAACTTTAAACTCGCGTGGATCAAACTCATCGTCAGTTTCCGAGGGTAGCGGCTGTGGTCTCTTGACAGCGTTCCGCTCGGCGTTGTATTGCGCGACCATGTCTCTCTCTAGCTGCTCAAACTGCGCGATACGAACGTTATCGATACCCCCACACTCGAACATGAGGATAAAGGAGCTACGTTCCCTCCTGGCGCGACCCCGGCTCTGTACCCAACTTGCCATGTTGTTCGGGACGTCCCAGCGAATGACGTTTCCGCATGCTTGGATATCCAGGCCTTCCTCTGCGACCGCAGTTGCAACGATAAGGTTCTTTTCTCCGGATCTAAAGTCATCTAGCGTCTCAGCCTGTGGTTGGCGTAAGATCTTCCGCGTGATATCCAAGAAAGCGGTGCGATAGGAACTCTCCGACGAGCCAAGGAGGCACCCTACTCTGAATGACTCCCGATCCTTCGTTCGAGGATGATGTTCGAGAACCGCAGCCAGCGAGAGCACTGCATCCCTCCTCGTGACGAACACGATCCCGCTATACGGTTCGTTAAAAGACTCGACACGTTCTTTCTCTTGTTCCAATGTTTGAATGAGGACGCGGAGCTTGTCTGAAATTCCATTCTCAATGGACTGAGGCTCATACGACACAGGCGTAATATTGATACGTTTGAGATGATCGATGAGATATGCCTTTTCCCTGGATTGCCACGCAGTCGTGATCTCGCTATACGGAGACGCATTCTCAAGAGCCATCTCGACGACACGTTGGATGTACCAGTCCGCTGCCCATGGACCAAGGTCAAAACAGATATCATGAGCGGTAGTGAAAAGTTCTTTGATCCCCTTGTATGTGTATGAATTCTTCTTCAGGATCGTTTTGGAAAGTTTTTGATCAAGACGATTTCTATCGGGACCAGGAGGCGTTTTTGCTAGGCTTTCGCGGAGGGAGAGAACGTAGGGGTCCTTCTGGATATCCATCGACTCCGCCACTTGTTTGAGTCCGTGGAAGTTCTTTGAAGCCATGTAACATGTGTTGTACGTCCACGGAACGTTGTACAAGACGTGTCTGAACTCTGGTCGGTGAACATATGATTCAAGCTGGACACGATGTTGTCTCGGGCTACGAATGACGCTGTCGAGGTTCATTTCCAGGATTCTAACAAGGATCATCAGAACCGTTGGCTGAAGAGCCTGAGTGGAGTAATGTCCACCTGAACGCCTGAGCGGCATTGCCACCAAACATGGGGCTGGCAGTCAGGCCAAGAATCATTGGTCTTTCCTCCCTGACAGGCCCATGGCTGCTGGCTCTGGTGGACAGTCGGATAGGAAGTTGAAAGTAGAAGTTCTGCATGATACAGTTCATCGGGTGAGCGTCATTTGCGTGGTGGGCTTCGTCAAAGACGAGGAAGCCGATCTCTCGGCCAAGATTGATGTATCCGTGACTAAGCGCATCGAGGAGAACCTGAGGAGTGGAGACTATAACACGGTTTTTTCTGAGAACATCCTTCCACAGGTTAGGGTCCGTCCACTGTTTCGGCTCTAGACCACCATGAATGAGTCCAACGGATCCGATCGCTTTTCGGATCACATCATGCTGCTGTTCGCAGAGGGCCACAGTTGGTGCAATGAACCACGAGACCTTTGTGGTTGTTGATAAGTCACAGTTCCAGACTAGAGTGGCGATGTCACCTTGTGCGGTTCGCGGTCACATTCGATTTTCATGCGTAGAACTGCAATATGGGTTTTTCCCGATCCCGTATCCTGGGCGATGATGATATTTTCGACCAAGCTAGCGTCCAACATCTCTTGTTGATAGGTGCGGGTTATCACCTCCGAATCCATGGCGTGTGACGTGGATTCTGGTTGAGCGTCTGAATCGCCCATTCTGAAGGATATAGGTGAATGTAGAGGTGCTAGTGCGACTTTGAGCAAAACGGACATTTAACCAAGGATAGCGGGAACATGCGGAACCTTACCTGGTTGTACTGTCGATGACAAGGGTTATGGTTGGCAAGGGAAACAAACGTCAGAAGGTTCAGCTGCGCATTGGCCGCTATAAGTAGTACCGTTGGAAGCGCTGAGCAATCGAAGCGCGGCCGGATATATCCAGCAAAGATGGAAGTTGTAGCCCACCAAACAGGGCCACTACTGATAGGTGGAATTAAACCTGTAAGCCGGATGGGTTGAATGAGGTATCAAGCGACACGATAACACATATGCCAGGTGAGAAAAAGCAGCAAGTTCAGGGGATTTCAGGCCCGAAGATGGTGGTATGAAGCTTGAGTGGACCTCGAGAAGAGATCGATCCAAATATTGGCGGCAGTCCGCTTATGCCAGCAGGCCGTTATGTAGGAGTTTTAAAACCTAGTCTGAGCTTAAAACTACCACTACAGTAGGAGCTCCAGTGCCTATCCGGGTTGTACAAAAGTGTAGCACGCCTGAGTTTGAAAACTTAATATGGGTTTGAATTTATCTCGTGGGCGTCGCATGGGAAAAATACTTTTTTTGTTTAGCAAGTCTCCGCGACACATGTCACAGCTTGTCAATAGTTTACCTGCTTAACAGTAAGTCCAGCTTGACTTTGTAGCCTCTTCAGGCTGTTAGCTAGTTAAGCTTCTTCCAAATCTTTGCTCTGTTTCAGCAAGGTCCTTCCGCGCATGTCTCAGTCGATACCACTCGCCCGCATCTCATCCGTAGCCACTCGATTTTTGACTGAAGACACACGATCACATTCCCCGCAGGATGTCGAAGACATATTTCCCAATTCTGCTCCATTTGAGGGAGGACCAGATCCCGTCAAATCACCCAGAAAACACGCGGCCTTCGCGCTCCTCGAGCGACCTACCTCTTCATCCTCCGCTTTCCTTGTACACTTTGCTTCGACATCTCTTATCGTCTTCTCCGCTATCGTGACCATTCTGGAGACAGTCCCGAGCTTCCATTCTATTTCTCCTCGTGTGTGGTTCGGAGTGGAAACCAGTCTCGTACTGTTATTCACTGTTGAATACTGTGCTCGACTTTTCGCCTGGAGTTGGTCATGGATAACACTTGTTAAATGGATGTTTTGTGCGTTGCATCGTTGATTAATCTTGATGGTCCGTCCCTCATGAGTAGAGTGCGATGAACAGCATTCTATGGTGTTATAGACGCGTTGGCTATACTGCCCTACTATATCGAAATAATGTTACAACAAGACACCGTACGCTTTTCAGCCCCGTTTCATTGGCAGCTCAGGTTCTATCACCCATTCAGTCTATCTTGTTTCGGTTTTCCATCCTTCGGATGTTCCGTCTCATGCGCGTGTTCCGACCTTTCAGAAACAACAGTACAATTCTCTTGTAAGCATGTCGACGGGGTTACCCTTTCTTGGCTGTGTGTCTGACCTCCCACTCACCATGAAAGAACGATCGAGGTCATGTATCTTTCCATCCGACGATCGCATCATGCACTCCTCGCGCTGAGCTTCTTCATCGCGATGTTGCTCACGGTCTTCAGTACACTCCTGTACGTCATTTTTTGACTGCACCCTTTGCCCCAAATCGAATTTATTTGTGCAGGTACTTTGTCGAGCGAGGAACATGGGACGATACACTCGGGACATTCGTCAACGCTGATGGAGATCCATCCCAGTTCGCTGTAAGCACGCCTAAAACGGAACCCTGGGCCCCTTTCTAATGTCTGAACATCATAAATAGTCCATACCAGCAGCTGCATGGTAAGAGTCCCTTTTGGCCCCTGAATCTGTGCCTCATTCTGCCTCATTCTGCCTCACTTGCTCTTGTTACCAGGTTCGTCCTCGTCAGTGAGTCTTAAATCCGCTCATTTACTAGTTATTCCTAATCCCTTGATCTTCTATTCTTATTTTCCTTGAAACAGCAATCACAACGGTGGGCTACGGCGAGATAACACCACGCTCCATCCTCGGCCGTTTGATCACAGTTCCACTCCTCGCCTTTGGCCTGCTCCTGATCGCCCTCCCCAGTTTTGTACTCGGGCGGGAATTCAGCATCGTCTGGAAGCAGATGACACCACACGAAGTAAGTCCATCTCGCCCTGTCGGACCTGTCGCACTCTAACGCGCGGGCTGAATCGCCACGTGTTGCTTTGACGCACTACCAGACCGATGAAGATCAAGACCCGACTGTGGATCTGGATGCGGACTCGGATGCGTCCTTGGGCATCCGCAGCGAGCGTGATTTGTCCAATCGGAAGCTGGCTCAGAACCAGACGGAGCTTAGTCGGCAGATATCAGAGCTGCGCAGCGCGGTGGAGGTGCAGGGGGAGATGATCGGGCGCTTGGTGGGTATGCTCGAAGGCGGTGCGGGTCATGGTATGGATGGCGTGATGGCCATAGGGACGGGAGTGGGAAGGGAAATGGGGGTAGCGGGTGTGCTCAAGGGCAAAGGAAGAGTGAAGGAGCTCTCGAACGGTCGTGCAAGCGTGAGCTGGATTGCAGGGAGGAACTCCATGAGCTGACGGAACACGCTGCCTGTAAGCATTGCGCAGGCCGTTGTAAAATATGTCACTGCCGCCATTGAAGCGATGGTCATGACTCCAATTTTGCAGTGTCACCCTTCGATTTACAGAGTGAGCGATACAACTAGCCCCTTTTCTCAGCAGAGCAGTACCCGGTGATCCCATCGTCTCACCATGCTCCGAACCTGCCGCACTTCCATGTCCAAGCGCAAACGGTACAAACGGAACAGGAGGTAGTCCAAACTAGGACATGGTCGGTTGAGGGCCTTCGTACATGGAGGTTCGATCCTAATCTGCCACTGGGTACCCTCATGATATCAGACTTTGAAACTGAAGTATGACGTGGATATCCGCTCGCGCATCGCAAGACGAACCATGACATACTCCGCCAGGCGTATGCAGCAGCGGGGTTTGACGTGCCCGAGGTCATGTACATAGTACTTATTGGAACCCAGTGTCTGACCCGCATTGACAAGATAGGTATGGCACCACTGCACCGGTGGCGGGAGAGCACGAGTCGCGCTGCTGAGCGATTCCTCGCCCTCGTTGCTCAAATGTTCGTGGGGATGGAAGAAGTGGGCTGGGAGGTCCTGGACAACTTGACGGGAGACGTCGCCGAGAAGCGTGTAGTATTTACGCCGGAGGAGTGGTGGTGCGACCAAAAGGGATTACGTAAGACGACTTTGTAGTAAATTCAAGTACCTCTTGCTAAGCTTGTTGTATGTGAGGCTAACCGGTAGCTAGAAGACACAAGTGTCCTGCATGAACAAGTTCGTTGTGCATTTCCCAGTCTCAAACCTCATCTCAATTGTTGATTCGCCAGCATCACATTTGCTGACTTTCCCCCGGACCTCACCCAGCATATAGTGCGACTTGGCGAGCATCCCATCACCGGCGGGCCTTTTGCAGACGTATGGTGCTGTACATATCACCATCCTCTTGGCTCAAAACCGGTTGGACACGCCCAAACTTACACTGATGTGACACCTGCTCACCTTCGTGCAGGTTGCTGTCAAGGCCTTGCGACTGTTCGCCCGGGAGCCTAACGGTGCCCACCGGCAACTATCTCTCGAAATACGTCGAGAGCTTGAAATATGGAGACGACTCGATCATCCCAATGTGCTTCCATTTCTTGGTATCACCACCGGATTTAGCCCCTTCGTTGCCCTCGTCTCTCAATGGATGCCCAACGGAAATATGCATCAGTTTTTACTCCAGAACGACACGACAATGACCACTGAATTTCGACTACAACTGGTGCGCGGATTAAACTTCGGGACGTTTGCTTCCAGACCTCATATATATCGTCGGTTGCAGCTCGTAGATATCTCGAGTGGACTGGAGTATCGTGCGTTCTGCTTCGTCATGTGGTCCACTCTATGATTCACGTTGCTTCAGTCCATTCATTCCCCATCATACATGGTGACCTTACCCCTGTACGTCACCTGTCCAGCACTAGCACCGTCACGACAGCCCCACTGAGGGACATCAGACCAATATCCTCATCGACGAAAAGCAAAGTGCCTATTTGGCTGGCTTTGGCCTCTCGACTGTCTCCGAACGAATAGCAGAACGACTTCCATACCTTCGCGCAGACTTGGATTTTCGTGACGCAGTCACTATCCGATTCATGCCACCCGAACTACTCCAAGTACAATCGGGCGACATCGGCACGGCGATGGACATATTCTCCCTTGGATGTAATGGACTTTTGGTAAGTTGATCGCTTGCGTGCCGTTCATGCGGCTCGATGATGGTCAGCAGGTGTTATCTGGTCAAATGCCTTGGTCTGAGTTTCGCAGGGCAGCGCACATTGTGCTAAGTTTATATCAGGGCAAAACCCCTGCGCGCCCGAGCTTCAGGCCCATCGATGACCTTCACTGGAAGTTTTTGGAGAGCTGCTGGTTGGGAGTGCAAGATCGTCCCTCGGCGTCATCCGCATTCCTCGCCTTTTACAGCTTTCTGACCTCCCTTGCAACATAAAGGTTTTGTCGATGTAAAGCTATCTAAAGGTAACACATGAAGCGCAAGTTGTGGTATCAGGGAAGCGAGAAGCCCGTTAAGTAGTGATATCGCGACCATAGCAACTAAGGGTGTTCAACAAACAGACATCCTCTAAATCTTTCGTGACGCCCTCCACGCAATGCCAAACAAGCACCTGATCCGTGCGTGCTTTAATGTAATCCGACCTCCCGTTCGACTTCAACAGGAGACAAAAATATCTTTCCCCCGCCCGAAGCAACCCACGATCGCCCTCGACCCGCGTGTAGTTCACGACCCCGAGCACACACTGTTCTGGCTTGAAAATCTCGTAATATGCCTGCGACAGAGTGGGACTGGGACTGGTCTCCAAGAACGTCCCTTGTGTAAACGAAAGGGTATAACTCCCCAAGCCCTGTGCGTGCTGGATCCAGCGCACGGGCAAGAGAAGCAACTTGACCTGCAACCCAAGCTTCGTGATTGAGTACGATCGGTCGCCAACCTCTTCGAAAACAGAGCCCGTCAGCCGGAGGCCAGTCGCTGTTTGAACGTCCAGCACTGGCATCCCATAGGACGCGGGGGAACAAGGAAGCGCGAGGGAATAAGGCGACGCATCGCCCGCCCATGCAAAGAACCCTGGCTCACTACACCGTTGTGCGATGCCTTCCATCAGCCGATGAAATGCCCATCGCCCTTCCCCGTATGAAATCGGCATCGTGATGTCAAAGATCCCAAGAAGTGCATACGCAACGTCTTCCACTCGCGTCGTCTCCCTCCGAGAGGCCCACCTCATCTTTTCCGAGACACGCTCACATCCAGGTCTAAAATGCCTCAGATCCCCTGCGGGAATACCCGTCACTTTGCTGACAGTACCCAATACCCGCCAGTCCTCTTTATCATTCCTTGACTTGGCGGCCGGGCGTGCGCTGTTGACAGAAATGGAAGTCCAGTCCTTGTTGTAAAACGTGATCCGTTTCGGTGCGAGAAGTTCTTGGAGCGTCCACCCTCGTGTGAACCACGGTTCGTGCTCGAAATCTGCCAGGGTGTCTGTCGCTGCGAGATGGACGATGCACACTTCTGCGTCTCTGTACCACCTATACATGGCGCGGATGGCCTCCTCGAGCTCTGCGCTGCTCGACTTGTCGATACAACACGTGTCTGACCATGCGTAGGGACAGCCGTGCACGCGCGCCTTGTCACAGAAGCGAAGGAGTTTGACAAGGCCGGGGCTGCCGTTTACTATGGGTGTGGGGTCGTCTTCCATCCACTTTTCGTCCCGCGAGACCTGTTGGTATGATGGTTCGTGGGCACCCCAGCGATGTGAAAAGATGGCATATTTGACTCGCGCTTGGGCGTCTTCCTGCGAGGGATGTCAACGATCAGGAACCGAACGTCAAACATGGTTTCATATACACGATATGATTGGAGGGACGAAGGTTGAATCGCCGTACAGACCTTGGGCGAACGAAGCGCTAGGAGAGCGGTGCCCGACAGGCCTTGAATACATGCATGAAGATCCTCCCAGAGGTCGGTCCGAGAGAGAAGCTTCATGTCGCTGGTCCGAATGAGATGGGCAGGGAGATCGTTGAAGACATGTTGACCGAGGGCACCGAGAAGCTGGTTGCGCTTCAAGTCCACGGTGCTTTCAAGTTCGAGTTGTGTGCGTTCCATCATTGCTATCGGATCCATTGGCCCCTGGTGGTGGGCCAAGGATCAACCAGTCACCGTGTCAAGATCGATCGGCATGGAGGGGAAGCCACGGAACTTCAATAGATCCGTTATCATGGTTTGTCAAATTGTCAGTCGGACTGGCGTCCAAATATTCCACAACTTCCGGGCCGCTTAGTATCTATGATGAGCGCTAGTCTAGCATCTGTGCCAGATTCCAATGGCAATCCGACATAGTACTTGGGAACGCCGACTTACCGTCGGCAAAAACCTTGCTTGATGCTTATTTGAGAACTCATGCCGCATCTGTAGTCGCGGCAAGGGCCGGTAAGTTATCCCACGGTTATGGGTTGTAAAAGGTTGGGAAATCCCAAAGATGGGAATCCCAAAAAAAGAAATTAGACCACAAAAAAAGGAGTTTCCATGGTGAGTTGTTCCCACGATTATGGGGGTGAGAGAAACCTTGTCAAGCAAGGTAATTTTAGGGGCATGGGTGACATCAAGCTACACAAAAACGACCCTTTGGGTTGATACGCACACATACACAATACACAGGCACTATCCATAAACCTCTCCTTGCCTAGCAATTCGTCAAAACTCCAACTGCAGCTCGATCTGTCAAGTAAAAGCATCAGACTCTGCGAGGAATCACCACTTAGGAAGACAACTTACCTGAGACACAGCCTCCTCTACTTTGCTCACAAATAAATCCGAAAAGTCGCGCATGCCCTCGGTCACTGTAACGGAGCATGCTTGACAGCTTTGTGCTCTGACGGTCTGAACTGTCTTCTCTGCAGTAGCCTGCACGGATGCTTTGCACGGCTTGTCCCGTAGTGCCGTGAATGTTTCCTCCATAAAATCTTCCCACCATTGAAGAGACTGGATGCCGAACAGCGTAAATTTGGACGTAGGCGCTCTTGGACACGGACAGTTGTCATAGTTGCTGTTACCGTAATAGTCATTGTGCGAAATTTGGCCAGACAACCAGGCACAGGCCTCCTGGCTCGCATAGTGGGATGTGATCCACGATTGATTGGCCCGCAGAGCATATACAGCTTCTCCGCATCTCTGGTGGTAGGTCAGCAGAGCGAGCAGATCGGCTGCAGTGATCATCTCTATCTCTTGGAACCATGAGGGGATGAGTGGCTGCATCAACGTGTACTTTGCAGCAAGTAGAGTCTCCTCCCGCAAGCGTCCTCGATGCGCGATCACAAAAGAACGCAACGGCTCCGCCTCGAGGATTTTAGGGTTTGAAATGGCTTGGCGAGCTTTCTTCTCGATGGCATCGAGAGAATATTTTCTAGCTGCTTCGAAGACATCCACAGCGTCCTTCAGCACCTCTAACTTGGGATCGTCTGTCAAGGTGCATGGATAGCAGAAGCGGAGGAGGGCATCGAGGGTCTTGCTGTCCTCTGCTACGGGAATGACAACAAGACCATCCTTGACCTCCTGGTCCTCGTTCGCTTCAGCAGGTTGGGGGATCTCGAAGAGGGTTTCAAAGAATGGGGACGCGAGAGAGAGGAAGAGCTTGAAGACGCGAAAATCAACGTTATCGGATGAACGTAAAATGATGTCCGCCTTTGCGTGATCGAAAGGTGCAGTAGCACAGGCAGAATCAGTCATCGTTGCGAATACCTATGGGCAACAGTCACACATATAGTGGGTTGTAGCAACGCCGAAACTCACAGAGAAGAATTGAGGGAAGAGAAGTCTTTGTTGTTCTGGGTTCGAGATCAACACTTTATAAGAAACGGCCAGGTGTTGTGGTTACGTGTTTTCAAAAGCCGTAGATTGTTCTTGAGCCACATATGGCGATAAAGAGGATCCTTGTCTTACCAAACGAGACTCAACGTTCACAGCGTTGCTAGCTTGAGCCTTCGAATGAATAGCACAGAACAATAACATCGATGGAAATGGCAAACTCTAATATAAGAAGGATGAGCCCGTATTGTCAGCGTTTGCTGCCGTAATGCATGACGGATGGACAGTATCATACCTGTGACATGCTAGGGTTGGCCGCACCGAGTCAGTGCACAAGACGACATCCATCACCTTCAGTGCCATAGTGATCCCTCACGGTCCCAGACGAAACTGTGACCCGTCTCTGGTGCACGTGAGCGTACTGCGATCACGTGTGGAGCGTGTCGCTACGATCTTCCCACGGAGTGACTTCTTGGACCTTTGGGAATCCTCAGCCCCTGTGCTCCTCCTCCATGTTACTTCGACAATGCCCCTCGGAACGCCCTACCACTCGTTTGCACTTCCATACCCCATTCGCGTCGACGATTTTACAGCCACTCTCGACGACTTGTCCCCACCGTACAATAGACCGCCCCTTCATCTCTTGACACACACCCACTCGGACCACATCGTTGGTCTCGCCTCAAAGTCGTTTGCATACCGTGTGATATGTTCACCTGACACGAAGGAGATGTTGCTGCGTCACGAGGTGTACGCAGAACGCTCGTTGCACGACCATCAGTATCGTGCGGAGAAGAAAAAGACGTTTGGACATCTCAAGGTTGACCCATACGTGATGCCCAATGGCCAGAAGTTGTTCACTGGTTCAAGGGACCTTTTGGTATGCAGCCTGTTCTTTCCAATACTGTGACACCGACACGTTCAACAGCACGCAATACCGCTCAATACACCCACAGAATTCGACATTTCTGTCAGCGAGACCG
>JBBPQN010000664.1:0-13385 GCA_038092575.1 Boletus subluridellus
ATAGAGTTGTGGTTGAATAAAACTATTTATATCTCCATATTCTTCTGGTAAAATATTCCAATAAAAAATAGGGGAAGGTAGGTCATACTAAGGGTTATCTGGCCCTATAGTATCCAAGGATTCTAACTGCTCCAAGTGGTAGAAATATCCATTCTCGGGTGGTAGCTTTTCTGACTATGCTTGAAACCAGTTTCATGCAGGTCAACACGCAGGCCCAGTGCATTTGGAATCAGTACACCATTTGGAAGCACCTACAATAAACATACATACTGTGTAGCCTATCTTGTCGTTGTGATTCCGCATGATCTGCAACTGGGACCGTGTCAAATCTTGCCAATGTCTTGGGCTTGTGGGTACCATTAGAGTGTTGTGGCTGCAAGCGGATCCTTGAGCTGTGGTTATTCGACTTATGTTCATTGAGTGATATAAAGAGCACTAAATTAGTATATATGTCAAAGCAATCAAATACAGTTGGCTCAAAAAATAGGCATCCATGGGGTAATGTAGCCAGGAAAGCTTTTTGATGAGATGTAGAGAGCATGGGAATGGAGGCAAGACAAGAAAATGGCATAACATGAAGGTATGTTGTGCCAACCCTAAAGCAACGCATGATGTGTTGAACTTTGCAGCAACGTTGCTCAGGTTACACATGCTATATCCCCATTGCCATGCCTATGCCTTCCCCCACTGGTGTTCCATCTACATTTCCTCCCTCATCCTTGCTGAAACCTGTTGCTGCTGCTATGGACTCCCCCATCTGTCTACCCACTGGCAGCTGTCAGCTGTTGTCCACCGTCGCCACAACCTGCCGTGCTTTCTGTCCACTGGCAGTCGTTGGCTGTTGTCCACTGTTGCTGTAACCTGCCATGCTTCCAGGGCCACTGCCAGTGCTCAAGTGCATCCAATTGTCCATCCTGCAATCCACTTCCAACTCTCTATTCAGGACAAGAACAAAGGCCTTGGTTGCTTGGCCAGAGTCTCCTATATGTTCTTTTCACATTTTTGATATTGAGTGCTCAGCATCCAAGCCTCAGCAGCTTCCAGCATGCCATGCCCCATCTGTGAGCTCGCCAATGAAGTCATTGTTGGTGGTATTAATTATCCAAATCTGGCTCTCTAGTTCTCACTCCCCATCTTCCAGGTCATGGACCATCGAGCATCCCTGCTGAGTGACTTGCTCAAGGAATGGCATATATCTTCCCCTGTGACTCTGCAACTCACCCTGCCAAGAAGCTCCTGCTGCTGCAAATCATCGTTCCCCCCAAAGTCCACCATGCTTCTTGAGAGTGTGAGTCCTCTTGTGCTTGATTCCAATCAGGGTCACTGATGGTTGCAAGGCCCATCTATCAGTCATAGACTGGCTTTGTCTTTTGTCACTGCTACTATCTGTTGCACATATCTATTTCCCTTTGGGTTCTCTTCTCTTTGGTCCTGCCACTTCTGTGGAGCCTCGCTGCACAAGAAAGCATCCTGATCACCCTGATGGTGATGAGGGCCATGAACATCACCCCCACCATGGACACTACAGCCACCACAGTCACCACTGCAAGCACCACAAGAGTTTCTTGAGGTGTATCCACCGGGCCATCAAGGTGCTTGGTCTCAGGGAGGGTCATGCAGTGACATTCATTCTCGGTATGCAGATCCCGCTTTTCCCTGGGCTGATTTATTGTATGATCAGGCAGTGACATCAGCATTCTTTTGAGGATGTTCTGGGTTTTTTCTGTTCTTGTTTATTGCACCATGTGAAGAGACCCTTGATTGCGAATACATTCTGTATGAGCAAGTTCCTGAGACCCTATGTATTGCTCCTCCAAAGTACGTTGATGAGAAGGTTAATGTGGAGGCACATGAGGAGACCGAGCAGCGATGGACAAGCAGATTGGGTGAGCGAATTTGATGGCTGTGATATAGTGGCTGTAGTGTTGTGCTACATATACTGTATAGTGCTATATAGTGCCATGTAGTACTACATAGTGCAATGTAGTTCGTGCTCAGCGGCTCTACAGGTTGCTACAGGTTGCTACCATAGTTGTGACTTGAGGTCCCTCTTACTACATAGTACTATATAGATTTGAGAAGACTACAGGGTCTATAGCTACTACAGCTACTACATAGTGCTATGTAGTAATATGTTTTTTTCCAGATGCAGGTGGCCATCAGGGAACTTGAGGATCTTGAACAGTGAGGTTGGATTTCCTGGAACATTAATATTGTATTGCTGACAGTGGCGTGCAAAGGGTGAATAAGTTTGTGGTGACAGCACGAGTGGGGCTCAACGAACATGATAGCCTGATGTGTGACAAAAGTTCCTTGACATCATCCTTCATAGTTTGGACGTTGTCCCTCATAGTTTGGACATCTTGCTGAATATGTTGAATGCTCTCCTCAAGCCGGCCAAATCCCTCATTGAATTTGTTCCCCATTCCAGCGAATTCATTCTTAAGTTGTGCTGTCACATCTGCAATAGCGTGTCGGATATCGTCAGCTGCTGACTGCCCAACACCTAGAACAAAAGGGATGGTTAGTGGTAGGTGACAACTTACACACCCCAATTACCTTGTTGAACATGTGCTGCAAATAATTTCGTCCAATAAGTCTCTAAATTTACCCAGTCTTCACCAGGTATTGTCCCACCCACTGCAATGAACGTTTGAGTAGAGCTTACTGACAGGCCACAGAAATAACGTACTACACAAGCTCCTGGAGTAATTTGCATAGCGCAAGGACTCCACCAAGTCCTCGGTGGTTGGTGGGTCTTGGGGAGCAGGCAGGAGGTTGAGAGCATCGTTGGGTGGGGGTGGAAGGTGAACAGGAGCCATGGGCAGACAGTCACACCGTCATGCTTTTGAGATCCACAGTCGCATTCACATGACGTAGGTAGTAGCCTAGGGACTGTATCCAAATTCAGACTGGGGTCAGCCTTCGGTTCGGAAATCCAAGTCCCATCCGTAAACAGTCTTACAGTCCCATTGCCTAACTGTGGGGTTCTTACAGTATCTGCATGATGGTGTGGTGCTCGAGGAAGCAGAGGGGAAAGAAACTGGGCACGTAGTGAAAACTAGCTACACATGTAGATGATGGCTATGTACTTGATAGAATGCTAGCTATGTCTTGTGGGGTTGGGTGAAACCCGTAGGGTTTCCAGCCCGAGGCAGAGCCTTGATCTGTGAGTGGACCAGGTGAGCTGTTAGGGCGGGATGGGCCCTTACAGTCAGCAAGACCATCGTCTCATGGATGTGCAGGCAACCTGCATTGAGCAAACAAACAGCTTGCTGTTTGTGACTGAGAGAGGGAGAGGTGGGTGGGTGACAAAAAGCTTGCTGAAGAAACTGAAGCTCTGCAAGAGCAAAGGAGGTGGCAAGACACAAAGAAAGACGCCACCTCACTTCACTTGACTCACAGACCTCATCCTGCGCCACCTCGTGACTCAGCTTACATAGGATATCATCTGCATGATGGTGTGGTGCTCGAGGAAGCAGAGGGGAAAGAAACTGGGCGCATAGCACCCGTACCTGTAAAGTTTGTGCATTACACACTGTACTAACAGGTTTTTGTGTTGTGCACAACTCATTGCTTTTGAGCTTGCCAAAAACAATACAATACCCATTGCCCCTTATGCGCGATCTCACTGGATCTCACAGCTCGACATGTGTACAAATCTTGATTGGGCCTGGTAACCATTCTGCTCAATGTGGCCAGTACCCCAAATGTCCCTCACCCGCCATCACCTGCCCTTTCCCGCCCTCTCCCGCCTTGTGTACTACCCAGGAACTACTTGAAAGTTGATAGTAGTTTTTTTTTTAATGGGCTTGAATGGATCAGAAAAATTAAAATTAAATGTATATTTGACTATGCTATGACTCATGTTCTCGGAATAAATAAAAAGCAAGGGGAATGGGTGTGCATGTGCGCCAGCCAGGTGGTAGGGGAGACGGCACAAAGGGGAGAGGCATATGCAGGTGGCTGAGACCATGACACTGTGCATGCCGGGTGAGACAGCAGATCTGTCAGGGTGAGATGGCACCACTGGCAGGGGGTGGGTGTACATGCACCAGCGGGGTGGGCAAGATGGTGCAACAGGCACGCCAGTGGGGCAGCAGGATGGCAGGGTGAGTGAGGCACTGTGCATACCAGGGCGAGTGAGACAGTGTGAGGGGGACAACAGGCATGTCAACAGGGTGATGAGGTGGGTGTATCAGGGTGAGCGAGACAGCACAACAGGCATGTCAGCAGGGTGGTGGGATGGTGGGCATGTCGGGGTGAGCAAAAACTGTTACTTTTTCCCCCTTGTAACAATCTTTGCTTTTCTTTCATTACTCTTTTTTGATGCACATCAATTCAAAGGGTGTTCAGTTTGTTGGAACGGAGCAGGAATTCTTTCTTTTTTGACTATTCCTTGATGGAGGTGTGAGAGGGGGGTGGGCGAGGCAAAGGGCAAGTGGGACAGGTCACACATCACAAGGTGTGACCTGTATACTGTATCATGTCAGTACGAAAACTTACCAGGAACAACAGTTTGCAGAACTCATTTCAAGCTGAAAAAACTGAGAAAGCTATCAAGGAATAGATTAAAATATATCTGTACCAGTAATAGTGTGTTAAATCCTGAAATCCATCACTTGAATAAATCTCCTATGAAATTTCACATTAGACGAGCAATCCATACCTATTGGTATACTAGCCCTGGTATGGCCCAGTGAATTTTCGCTTTTTCATAATCTTAGCTGTGCGAGATGTCAGGAACAGTAGGTAGAATAATCATATATCATTGTCAGTATTCATTGCTGGTTCGAAAGAACCCATACCTGCATGCATATCTGTGTTCCTGGTATGTTTTTTGAAATGCTCCTATCTTTCAGAGTATCATGTGACAACTATATCAGTCCAAAAGGTCTGTACCCGCCAATACGGGTATGGATTTGACTTCAGGAGACTATGGGGGATACTAGTAGAGAGTTTCAGGTAGACTCATCGAGGGTCTACCCGTAAGGTTCTCTATTGATTTTCCTACATACAACAAGTAATTTATTTTAAATGAATTTTCTACTGTAGTTATGGTAAGTATGACACAGCAGAGATTTGCGTACCATGTGCATGAGGTGGCATGAGCAGGACATGCATGTGCAGGAACAGCAGGATGATGGGGTGAGCGAGGTGGTGAGATGGCACAAGGGGAACAGACGGCACGAGGGGGACAAGGCCAGCAAGGGTGGACGAGGCAGGCAAAGGTGGGCGAGGCCAGCATACGAGGCATGACGGGAGGAGACAGGGACGGCCAGTGAGCACACACCGACCCCACCGTGCCCATATGACGGTGAGGCATGGGCAGGCAGGCAAGGCATCACATGCACTAGGGTGGCCCAGGAGACAGCACAGCAGGATCGTTGATGAGATGGTGTGGCTGGGCAAGTGAGCCTGCCAGCTGTGTGTGTACTCACACGCTCGTTGAGGGCAGGAGAGGGCAAGGGATGAGGGTGGGTGAGGGTGGGCATGTATACCTGCAGATCCCCAGAACCTATTCAATAGTGGCTAAATCAAAGAGTACTCAACGGTGAATCCCAAGTGATGCATGTTTGTTGTGTGTGATGCAGAACTGGAATTACAATACACTGTGCATGATTCGAAAACCTCTTATTACAAGTAAATCTCTGCATTAAAACTACGGGGTGGCCTCTGCGTAGTGAAAACTAGCTACACATGTAGATGATGGCTATGTACTCGATAGAATGCTAGCTATGTCTTGTGGGGTTGGGTGAAACCCATAGGGTTTCCAGCCTGAGGCAGAGCCTTGATCTGTGAGTGGACCAGGTGAGCTATTATCCCAACTACTAGAAGCCCTTGGTGACGCGAAACAGTGAAGCCTAAGCTCCCAATCACTAGGAGCTGAGGGCTACTCACTGTTAGCATACCGGTGGCATGGCTATCCAATTGAACTCATTGAGCAGTTGTTGTTCGGCTTGTAAGAATGGGGCTAATACCAGCACATGGTGACAAAGGTAGAGGGTGAAGGCATCACCAGCCCAATGTCCCATAACCTTTACCACATCGAATGGTATGTTCTTGAGCAGGTAGAACTGCATTCTGCCTATTCGTAAGCTGTGGCCTTGGAGGTTCACAAGACTGCAGTATTTGACAATGGCAGTTATGTGGGTTGTGAATTGAGTTTTGGAGAGTGGATGCAGACCGTTTTTGGGATGTTTCCAGGTGAAAAGATGCATGTTGTTAGGTCTGGTGTTGATGCGGAAATGATTCTGTAACACTGCTTCTGGATCCATTATGCAACCAGGTCATGGGGCGCATTGGACAGTTTCTCCTTTTTCAGGTTCACATTTGGTGGTAGGTAGTGTGAACTGGAGAACTGGCAGGTCATTTGGATCTCGCAGGAAGGTGACACCTTGTCGGGTGATGTGCTTGGTAGCGTTACTCCGGCACAGCAATATCCAACTACTCAGCAGGCATATGAGCTTGGCACCTGCTACATGGCCATCTGTGGATGATAGATCTGGACAAACTTCACCACATGCTACAAGGAGCTACAAGACTTGCACCAATCAGCTCCAAAAAGGCCAAACGCCCACCTATGACACTAGAGGATCTAAAAATCATACACTCCCACCTAGATCTAAATGACCCATGCGATGCAGCCATTTTCATGTGCATGGTAACGATATTTTATTGCATAGCCAGATTGGGCAAATTCACAGTTAAAGCTATAAAGAGTTTCACTGGATAGAAAGGCAAGGAGTAGGTTTCACGATACTGGGCATTGCTCTGATTCCGAAATGTGATTAATGTCGCAATATACATGAAAAATGAGTAGTCCTGTGCCATAGAGTACTTTCGTGCTTTCTGCCCACGAGGTGCCAATTACTTCCAAGATGTGATCCAGCGCCGCTTCTGATACGATTGCCGCTGATGCTTTGCCATCTGGCCTGGGAGATGGGTTGGATGGGATCCAAAGACGAAGTCTGTCTTTGGCTAGGCAGTGTGGGCGGTTCGGGGATGGTAATGGGCAGAGGTTGGATTGGTATGGGCGTGGTCTGCTCGAGTTGGAGGGCTCAAGAGAGAGATTGGGGATGGTGCTGGAAGGGGTGAGTTGAAATGGGATGAGCCCGATTCAAGTGTCTTGGATGATGTTGAGGAGGAGCTCATCCTCGAGCTGGGCCTCTGCTCGGGCTCATTCCCATTCCTCCTGTTGGTCGCAGATCCGATTGAGAGTGTGCTTTGCAGAATTGGAGTACTTTCCCTTCCTGAGCTCTCTAAGTTCCCATGCCGAGAGGGGGTTGGTTGCATCCATGAGGAATTCCTGGAGGTGCTCAGGTAGCTCAAAGGGTGGAAGTAGGAGGTGGGATGGTCCGTAGAGACCTCTGGAAGGCTGGTCGGCAAGGTTGCTAGCGCTGGGTACATAGCATGCGATGGCACTGTCGATGTGGTGGGAAATCTCAATGAAAGCATGGATATGCTTGAATATCTTGTTGACAGTGTGGTTGTGGTGCCTGCCAATTTTCCATCCTTCAATGACTCCTGCGTTGTCACCATGTACGATGAGGTGTTGTGGGTGGTTGAGGACAGTCTCGAGAGCACGGAGTAGGAGTTTGAAATCAACTGCTTCTGCCCAGCTGATGTCTTTGGCTCCTCTGTGTGAAGACCAGTCTGATCTGAGGTGCCACACTTTCCAGCATTCACCAATGACGACACTGATGCCAACGCCAGAACTGGCATCAGAGAATGCTCTCACATCTTGGCACACTGGCTGGGGGCAAATGGCTTGGATGATGGAGCCTGAGGAGATTTTGTTAAGCCACCAAAGCAGGTCCTTTTCTAGGCCTTTGTTCAGACAATGTGGTAAGAAAGGGTTCTTTCCACATGTTGAAAGCATGCTCTCTAAGCCCATGAGGTAAGCGCGACCCTGGGGGAGGATTGAGGCGGTGTGCAGCAGCTTGCCATATAGTTCTTGCATGTTTTTGAGGTTGTGCCTTGGCCGTTTTAGCCATTCGTTGATGGCCGCACTATATTTGTCTATTTTGGTCTGGCTGAGTGACATGGTGTGCACTTCTAGATTCCAAATGAAACCTATGTATATAGTCGAACTGGCGAAGGGTTGGTCCTTCAATTTTTCCCAGGGTATACCCAGCTTTTCCGAGACTTCGTCTATGTCTGCTAGGCAGTAGGTGTACTGCTCATTGTCTTCCAAGCGGGGCGAGACTTTGGAGAAGTCTCTGATGGGTTAGCTGCAGTTCTCGCTGAACTCATCTGGTGTACCATCTGGTGAAACAGATCCTGTAAAGTAGATGCATGATCCGATGTGTTGCATTCCATTGATCCGAATCTCCTCGTGCCATTTGATTCATGCTAAATTGTAATTATGCAAGCAGGTTCATGGTATTCGGAAGAAAATATGGTCATCAACCCATTTGTCAAATGGGCCAATGCCATGGGCTTGCAGGATCTTGGCACCTGCATCTGCTACACGTCCGTATGCCCCACAGGAGGGGGATGTCCCAAAGGCTACGCATGTGGCTATGCACGCATGTGATTCTGAAATCCACACTACTGCTGCCAGCCATTGTGAGTGGTGCAGTGGCATGGTTCGGTAGGCTTCGGCGACATCTCTAGTGGATGCCTGAGATCCTATGGGAAGGCGTGAAATTAGTAGATATATTGTAGAAAATTTGCCCCAAGTACATGGGAACAAGGCTGTTTCAATGGCATTATTAACGGATGTATTCAGAAAACCAGGCGAAGTTTCAATGGGGAACAAAAAATTTTGAATGAGTCTAAATTTACTGGGCCACCCGGGTTTGGGGATCATGGACAACAGAGACGATTGGAAGGGTCCGAGAAGGTCTAATATGCTTGCTATGGGGAAAGGTCCAATGTATCTACCTTTAGCCAGTTCCTTCTTTATGATTTCCTGGAATTCGGATGTGTAGAGTGAAATCGTGGTGCTATTTGGGGGGGTTTGTACATGTAATATGCGTGGATAACCTACTATGAAACCTTCTCGAAGACCTGTCAGGATGGTGGGAAAACGCTTGGATAGGCCTGCTGCCCAAAGCGCCTGTTCCCAAGCATCAGCTTTATAGGGCGTTTGGTGTTGGAGCTTTCTCTGCTCGAGGGCACTGGCTAGCTCCGTGGGTGAGAGCTCCACACCCAGAGCAGGCATGCATGTTGTCATGTTTTCCACAGCATCCACATTCCCATTGCCAAAGGCTGCAAAGGGTGTTACCTCCCTCCCTCGGTTGCAAGGCTTTGTTGACTCATTCACAGTAAGTGTCGTATTTATTGTCCCATGTGCGCTTGGCAGCGCATTGGATGATGGGAATGTTGTGTTTGCCATGTCCGAGACATACTGCACAAACTGGGAGGATGATCAGTGTTGAGGAAGGATTTCTGTATGCTGATGTTGGAGTGCTCTGCTGTGGTTCATTCCGAAAGGTGCGCTGCCACTTGCCTTGTGATCCTTCCATCTGCTCTCTGACTTGTGGGGATATGGGGCATTTGGATGCGCTGGGTGTGCGTGAATGTGAAGGCTTGTGGGCGTCTGCTGCCGTTCCTGAAAATGAAGACCAGCTGAAAGCCTGTGTATAAGGGAAGATGAGATGTCAAGGACGTGAAGCGTCCATGATGGCAAGATGACGACACGCCATAGAGAATGACGTGTTTGGGCATGATGAGGCCAAACGAATGTCGCCCACGTCCCGGACGAAAGCCGCATGGGTGTAGGAAAAACCCACGTGCAGAGCCAGGATGGGCATTGATAGGATAAAAACAAGGAGGGAAAATGGAGGAGGGGGGGGGGATGTGGGGACAATGAGTGGGAGTCCAGTTTGTGGATTTTAGACATACATACCATTTGGATAGTGTTGATTTTAGCTTCATATGCGTTGTCCAGTGCTTCCTGATGGTACTCGTACAGCTGCTCCATATTTAGTGGGAGGAGACAGAAAGTGTCCGGCGTGCCCAGCATCTTATGCCAATCTCTCTGAACCCTTCCTTGGTAAACGAGCAAGGCTCTCTTTTGGGAGTTGCTGGGGTTGTGACGCCAGTCATGAGATTCCAGCATGATCCAGAAGTCCCTGATCATTTCAACTTGCTCCTCCAGCCATTCTTGCTGCTTCAAGGAGTTTAGCATTCAGTAGCTGGCTTGGCCGAATTCTTCCCAGGACAGATGTTCGTCCTTGACTTTGTGCTTCTTTGCCTTAGCAGATGCCACAGTCTGGAAGGTTGGACCTTTGTCCGTTTGGACTAAGGTGAGGAGGTCGTCATCTCCAGAGCCGTCCTCTTCCGCCTCACGAATGCCCTTGTTGGTGAAGCTGTATAGAGGAACATAGTCACCTTTGCGAAGCTTGTTCAAGGTGTGCTGCGATGGCAGTACAAAAGCAGTGGAGGAGAGCGGGTGGTCAGGTATTGGAGCAAACTTGTTCTTGTACTTCTTGCATTCCTCCTGCTTTGCTTCATCCTCCTCTGCTTCTCTGCGGGCGTGTTGGTGTTCCTCTTCTTGTTCTGCTAGCTCCCACTGCTGTCATCTCACTTCGATTTCTGCGTTGCGCTGTCATTCCCAGGCTGCAATAGCCTTGGTGTTGTTGACATGCCATAGGTTTCTGAGAGCGGCTGCAGCCTCAGCGTCGGTCTTTCCATCTATGGTGAAAATGAGGCAATCCTCGGCATATTCGGGTGTCATGTAGTCTGGGCATACATCCTGGTTGGTATCTGCCATTGGGACTCCAGAATAACGGGGCAAAGGAAAACTGTATGGAAGGAAGTATGATGAAAAGGCTGCTGAAGAAACTGAAGCTCTGCGAGAGCGAAGGAGGTGGCGAGACGCAAAGAAAGACGCCACCTCGCTTCACTTGACTCGCAGACCTCATCCTGCGCCACCTCGTGACTCGGCTTACGTAGGATATCATCTTCGTGCAACCGTCCTTGCAGGTGCCTGCGACATCCACCTCCACCCGAGTCGTCAGTCTCATCCACCCTCACCTTGCCTCGTCTCGCCCAACTGTCGACCAGTCGCGTTTTTGCGTGCGCCTGGGGAGGCATCGTTGAGAAGGAAATGAATATATTACAAGTTATCGTCTTCGCCAATTTCTCGGACTGTCAATCATTATCCGAAGCAATTTCGCGTTATTGTCCGAGTCTTTGTTCGAGGTGTCTACAATTCTAGATAGTAAAACGACTGAATGGTCAGACCCAGTGGTAGACGCGCCGACAACGAATCGGGCAAGGCAATTGAGTGATCGAGCGATTGAGCTTACCAGCTGAAAGCGGACAGTTTCTGGATGGCATAGGAAGTAAATGGTGTTGTGGATTACCGACCCATGTTCAATTCAGCAAACGATCCTCATAAAATAGAAGCTCAGTTGCAACGACTCTATCTATCGTCATTACATCCCCCTGATAGGTATACCATTCCTCACGGTCATGGCAGTCAAAGCCCAATCTCGTCAGCGTATGGCAGTGCCTTGACATCGCCAACAACAACGAACGTGGGTGCGGACGCGGTGAGCTCGGAGACAGCCTACGAGGTTAAACAAGACGTTCAGTGACCGGAAGACACGGGTAACCCGAAGGCACTCACCTTGGAGACAGCAGCTGCATCAATCTTGTCCAACGCACCCAACGTGCTCTCAATCGAGGCATTCGCATTCGAGAAAATCTGAGCAAAAACCGTCAGCCAGTCTACTCCGACAGCGGAATGCGGAAAAACCTCGGAATAACTCACTTTACCACCAATAGCCTCCACGAGACCTTCCCTACCTTCGACAGCGGCAGCAGCACCAAATTTGGCGCGTGCGACAGCGACCTTGAGCTCATCTGTGGTCAGGGACTTCTTTAGTTTTTCAACGACAGCCTTGGCAGCCTCCGTCACACCCTTCGCATCAGCGCCCTGGACCAGAACACCGGTCAAGACGGCGTCGGAATAAGGAAGGTGCACCGAGGTGACGGTTGCAGAAGGGCGTGTAGAAGGCCACTTGAGCGACTGCTTCGGTGCGACATGTGCACCGAGAACAGACAACACAGGCGACGGCGTCGTGGTACCAAAGCCAATGAACACGGTCTGAGGACCCTCATGCGCGTCAATTCGCGTCGAGCCACCAAAGTATTTCGAAGGTGCGGCCGTGACGGGTGAACTTGTGGGGAGGGCGGCATCTGCGAGAGCCTTGTCGACGAGCTCTGCGAGACGTGTCGAGTCAATGCCGGTACCGACGACGGCGACGTTGCCCGAGGTGAAAGCCTCTTTTGCGAAAGATTTCACGGATTCGAGGGAGACGGGGGTATGGGGGCCCGCGAACAGGGATGCACCGAGGCCAGTACGGAAGGCAAGAGCATGTGCAGCTTCGACAGCGACAATGCTTGGCGATTGAGAGGCAGCAGTAACCTCATCGCGGACGACAGGGAGGACGTATTCCGTGTATTCATGGGGAAGGAATTTAGGGGTGGTGAGGACAGAGGTTAGCACGGAAGTGAAGAAGGACCTAAAAAGTGGGTTGGCACCACACATTCAACAGGGAAGCATAAAGCCACCTACTCGTCACCGCGGAGGAACTCGGAGGTAAATGCGAGATATTCGCGTGACAGACTGGCGGAAAGAACACCACCGTAGAGATCGCTCTCTCGTACAGTTCCGAGCGTCGACCGCTTCGCCGTGCTCTAGAAGGGAAGTGATGGTGCAAGTTTTTGGTGAACTACCAGAGTGAAAAAGTCGAACAAACCTTGAAAGCAAAGTTTTTCAAGGCATGGGCGACGCCTGGACTTGGTTCATACCGACTGCCGGCTTTGACGAGGAAGGTGACGGCCGTTGTTGGCTGACCATTGTCGACGGCGGCGACTTTTATTCCAGAGGACTTAGAGTCGACGACGGTGGCGAATGAACGTGCCAGACGTTTAGCGGTCGACGCTCGAGTTGCTAGCATAGCTTGAGTTGGTCGGTTGTAGAAACTGCAATGAATTTTGGGACGAGCGGAGTTGGGTCGGATGCGGTTGCGGTCACTTCCGTGTTCGTCCGAATCAAGCAAAACAACTTGACAAAGCCTTGCTATTTGCTTAGTGCTAGCTAGTACATACATTCAATGGGAAGCTCTCTACGCGAACACTCGCCCGCCTGGATCATTTCATCTCCAGTCAGGCAAGCTATAAGCTTGGAACTCCGAAACTGCGGCAGGCTGCTCATACGGCTGCGAATCGTTTGCAGATTATCTCTCCTGATCAGAAGACTGTGTGTTTGTGTCTTTTCATGACCATCACGGCGGTACGTGTTGCGATATGTATCCAGTGTGTCTCTGTTGAGGTCGCCTAACCTGTGGTCGAACGGCGGTTTCGTCATCGTCTTGGGAGCATTTTTGGTGAGTAGCTGATCAACTAGGCCGGCCGCAAAAGCG
>JBBPQN010000665.1:0-13381 GCA_038092575.1 Boletus subluridellus
GAAACGATGGCATGCAACGGGCATGGGTCTATGGCAGCGAGCGGCGTGATACTATTTTGGGACGGGTTGGTCTGGAATTTGCGGTCGATCACTTTCCAAAATTGCAATCCCTCTACGGAGTCCGACGGACTCCGGCGGCGAGACCCCGGCGGCGGACGGCGTCAGACGGCGCCGGAAAATCCAATTCACAGATGTTCTCGAAGATCCTCTGTAGTCCGAATCTCTACAATCCCGAGCGCATCCGCCTTTGCACGAAACACGCGTCCCGACGCTGATACACGCCCGAGTTTGAAGGCAAGGCACGGAAGCTTCATCCGTTGTCCTACGAATGACGGTACAGGGAGATCATTGAGTCGATCATACAACTCCATAACCAAGGTGACATTGAGTGAAGAGGCATGCAATCCGGCAGTGATCACACCCATTTCGGCAGGTCTGATCGTCGGTGGAATGTGTGGTGTCGGCAACTGGCTGAAGACTGTGATATTGGCAGGGAGGCAGCTGTTGAAGCTGCCAAATCTCCCTGTCCATGCAAGGATGCTCGTGTCTCCCGAGCTTGTGAGTAGCTGTGCCAAGAGTCGCCCGAGTGCCTGGTCCCCTTCACCATATATGATCGGCAAGGAGACAGAAAATATCCCAAGTAACGAGTATGCTGCATCCTCGACAAGGGTTGTCTGTCGTTGTGAAGCTAGATACAATTTTTCCCGTACGTCGTCTAAGCCCGGTCGGAGTGCCATCAAGGCTCGTGCAGAGACCCCAGTTGCTTCCTCCATCTCTGAGATGATCTCAGGTGACTCCTTGTGGTTGGGAATATCGAGGTTCATGTACAGTGTCCAGTCGTCATTGTAGAATCGGACCACCATGGAGGCATGATACTCCTGAAATGTCCAGGCACAAGTGTTCCAGATGCTCCTCACCAGATCGCCGCGCTGTGACGGAGATCGAACGCCACGGAGGAGGACAATCGTCATGGCGGAATCCTGATACCACTTGAACATGGCAACCAGGGCTTCTTGGAGCACGAAGTAGTCCGCTTTATTGATACAGCATGTATCACTCCATGCCCAATGCAACCCAGCATCCCGCACAATCTTGCAAAACGTTCGCAGCTTGTCATGCGTGGGAGATTCCTCGAGATCGTACACCACAATGTGTATGACTTTTTCGAACAGTGGTTCATTATCTTCCCACTTGTGCGAAAACATGGCGTAACGATAGTACTGTAAAACGTCCTGCTCAATGCGAGCATTGTCAAGGCGAGTCGTCATGGAGGACATCAACTCTTTGAAGACTGGAAGTGATTCGAATGCGGCAGCTTGTTCTGATTTATTGAGAAGTCGGCCAGAGATGGTGTTAATGAGAACACGTGGCGTATCACGGATGGCGTCCTGAACAGCCCTGCAGATCGTCGCTTTCGTCTCGCCTGGATTTATGTACTGGCGATGACGCTCTGGGACACAAGATTAGTGAATAAACATAACCACAAGGTCGTAACCCTCACCGCGGGTGTCTAGATCAAGTGACTGCGAAATCTTCGAGAGCATTGTCTCGAATGCATCTATTGCATTCTCATAGTTTCCCGCTTGGTGTAGAGCTGCATGCTTCCTCTCGTAGCCCCACGGGGATGATGGATCGAGCATGATCGCCTGATGATGATGTCATCGACAAACCAACTTACACGGAAGAAAGAGGACACACCTTGTTCGCATCATTCAACGCATCCTCCCACAAACCCTTGGCTAAGTATGCCTTGCTTCGCTTGATAAAGAGACCTGGTGGTGCGGCCGGATCGAGGGACAGCATGATTGAATACTGGGAAATGGCATCATCATTCCGTTCGCCACTCATCGCGGAATCCCCGAGGTGCTCTAGTTTCCCTAAGGAACGGCATTGAAATAGAGCATACATTGGTCATATATTCAGCGACATCTGTACGGTATGCAAAACCACTCACCAAGGACCCATTGCGCCTGCTCATCATGCATATTTGCCTGCTCTGCAAATCCGTCCACCATCTGGCGGAAACATTCGCCGGCGTCCGTTGTGCGGCCGATCGTCTCGAGACGTTCATAGATTGTACGATAGATCGTGAGTCTCGAGGCCGTAAACTCCACACATAGTTTGTCAATCCCGCGGGAGACCAGAGCAAAAGGAGATACTCACACTGACAGCGGCAACCAAGGCATCTTTCCACGACACACTCGCCAATGTTGCTTTTGCCCACTCTTTCAAGAGTGGCCAGGGAGTTGGTGGAGTTGCATGAACCGTCGGCACGTTAACGTGTTGGGCTGCCTTCGAGGCTGCGTCACCATCACTTTTGGGAGTGGAGAGGCATCGTTGGGTGAAATCTGCGGAGAATTATTGAATGCACGGCGACCAAACTGGTGGAGCGTTAACTTACCAGAAACCCATTTGGTGATGGGTTCGCTCATATAGACCGCTTCGTCAAAGGTAGTTATCATGTCGAGCAGAGATTCACCACCCTCCTTCGCGTGACCTGCTGCATGCAAGGCTTCACAAAGGCGCTGTCGGATGGTGAGGTCGAGATTGTCAAAATCCCATCCAGATATCTGTCGAAGACGATGACCATGGCCCAACACTGCCGGATAGTCGATAGGAAGCTTACCAATGAGATGGAAAAGAGACAAGGCCCCACGCATGATCGCATTTGAGCTTGTGCACGCTCGAATGATCGCACCGCACCCTCGTAGTCGCTGTTCTTCATATGCGAGTTCCCGAGAATAAGATACATATATGCCTGCTGGAAATGTCAGTGGTGGTAGTCGCCGTGCAACAGTGTGTTATCAACATGCCTGAACCACGTAGAATATTGAATTGAGGTGCACAGTAGCAATGAGGTCACCAACGCGCGATACCGCACCGTCGTGCTCTCCGGCCATGAACAGGACGACAGCCTAAGTAAATAAGCAACCGATGGGCAACCAAGTTCCCCCGTACGCAGAATACACACCTTGATCAAAAGGAGAAGATCCACGTCATTTGCATGACAGTGCCTGAACGCGAAGTCATACACCCGACAACCCTCCCTTTTTTTTCCCCCGGCGATGAGTGCGATGCCCTTTGCGATGTAGCCAATAACGGATGGTTGAATCTTGATGGACTTGAGATCATTTAGAGCGAGCACAAGCGTGTGGGAAGGGAGAGAAAACGAAGACTGACCTTTTCGGCATCGGCGATCGCTAGGTCACAATGTCGCAAATGCGCCCGTACGAGCGCTCGGGTGGCGAGTGCGTGATGGCTCGGATACTCGGAACTGGTGATCATTCCTGTCAATGATATTTCCGTGTCTACGAGCCGGTGCTGCTTCCATAAATCGAGCGCAGTGTCGCTGATGTCAATGAATGGTACCTGAGAGACAAAGAGATTAGCTACCATGATGAAAATAATGTGGATTGACAGGAAAATAATCTGATTGGCTGTAATCCGACAACACGGCATACTTACGGTGGAATAGGATGCAGGAAGGACATCTCGGAGATGTTTTATGGTAATTTTCCTGTCCTTTCCACCAATCGCGAGAAACCGGCGGTCTGGAGAAAGTGAAATTGAATGTATGTCCCGAGCATGTTGGACGAGACCAAGCTGGGTGTGTGTCGACGTGTCCCAAAACGTGACGGTATGGTTATTAGAGTACGCGATAAATTCCCCATGTTGCGGTAGGGCAATACACGAGGTCTCCTGGGTAACGGGAACTGGCCATTCCGAGATTGCTGATCCTGTGGATGCTCCGACTTTCTTGATTTTACCGTCAGATACGACGAGGAGCTGATCGTTTGACCAGAGGAGACCAGTGTTCAACCACGGGGTTACTTGTACTTCGACATCCACGAGCAAGCGGCCATCGTTGCTGTCATAGACTCGAACGGATTCATAAGTGGCTGTTGCGAATCGATCACCGTGCGGCGAGTATTTCGCTGCTGTCACCCATTTCTTGTGGCGGAGCGGACCGATCACACGTTTCCGAGTTGCGACATCCCAAACGGTGGCTGTACGGTTATCTGATGCAACGACAAGTCGAGTCGAGTCGGGCGAGAAATCGACTCCGTTGACGTCATCGTCCTCCTTGTGCGAGAACACTTTTTCGTATGTCTTTGCGTCCCAGACGATCAACTCGCCCTTCCCTGTCCCCGCTGCGATCCATCTGCCATCCTTCGAGACAGCGAGACAGCAGACAAGCCCCACCGTTGCCATTGTTGCTATTTGTTTGCTGTCTTGCACCCTCCACACTCGAACCCTCCCGTATCCGCAGCTCAGGAGATACTCGCCATTCGCTGAGAATGTCACTGCAATTGTCCATCTATCGTCGTCGATTTCAATGAGCGAGGAGTACCCTTGTCCATTCGAGTCGGTCAGCATCAACGCAGCCCTACCTTGTCAGTACGTACCGGTCATTGTAGACGTGGCGGTCAACGACACAACGTAGCAAAGCGATAAAAAGAGTCAACGAACAAGCTGTCGGTAATACTGCCTTTCTCGCAACGTATATATATATAAGTAGGCAATTGCGAGGCTATGCCGGGTCTATCCTAGGGCTATCGTCGGGCTATTTATGAAATCTGAGGACATAGCCCGGTAATGGTCCGGTAATAGCCCACTTGAGTACCTAGCCGGTGCTTGCCCTTGGTTGTGTTGGCAACAAGGAGATTATAGTTTCTTCACAAGGACACTGCATCAACTTGAAGAACATGCCAGTGGACACGAACAACTATCTGTATGGCTGACAAGCCGTCACCAGTTCCACGACACGCCACACATTATCACAGTAGTAGTATGCATCTACATACGCCTGCTCTTATCCCGCACAACATTAGGGTCGGCCATCATGGGCTGCCGCGTCCACCCAGATGAGATAGCGAACACCCACGCGCCAGCTTCTCCTCGGCATCCTTGATACAATTCACCGTCGCCTAGGCATTCAGAACCGTATGTCGCCTCTGATTAGGACTGTCTTGACGCCCGCCCATTCGCCGCTTTCGATGATGACCTTGCCAGGTTCGGCATTCACGATGACACCTAGGGTGATGTGGCGACGTGGCATTCAGGTTTGGGGGGTTAGGTAACTTAGGTTTGACCTCGGTTGGGGGCCTTGATCCTGTGCATCGCCCGCTGTTGTGCGTGAGCTGCGGCGGCGGCCTTGTCAACCTGAACGCGGGGGGAGTCTGGCAGGAGGGGGATGGTCATGCAGTCGAGTTCGGTTCGAAGGTCCAATTTGTTCGCACGCGGGCCCTCGTTGCATTTCGTCGATCTTCTCGGGCCGGCGAACAACCGTTAATTATCACATGCTTCTGGAAGTACCCAATGTAAGTTGAAGTAAACATTCATGGAAACTTTCTGCCTTGTACACGTTACGAAAACTTCTCGGGTGTGTTGATCCCTGTATTTCGTTTATTCCCAAAATCACCAAGGTAGATGGCTTGTTAGACACGATTTCAAGTGAATTGGACAGGAGAAGGGTTTGTTTATGATGCTGCGATAAAGTAGTAAAAAATGGCAGAACGCACACACATGATGATTTGGGATATCGAGACACGACCATTCAGAGAATGGTGCCGAATCCAGGTGGGGGAAGACCACGGGACCATCAGGATTGCTCAGGCTGCTTGTCGATGGCATGAGCGCATGCGCGCATGGGCATGAATACCTGGTCCAAGATGAAGTGATGTCCAGCGCAGAGACGAGCCAGCCGATGGTTTGCTGACTCCCGTGTACTTTGTGATCATCCGATACGCTATCCTAACCATGGTCATGCGCACCCTGTAATCGTCCATAAGCCATTCAGTGCGGGCTTCCACATGAACTGACCCAAAACGATGTTGGTCGTGCTTACTGCGTGGCATATTAATATTCCTCACGTCGGCTACCAGATGGCAGCTGAGTCTCGAGTTTGAAGAGTCTCGAATTTGAAGAGTGCAGGTCACGAGGCTCAACGGTAACACAGTTTCTGTGGTATTATGGGAACACTTGACTTGAAGGTATATGTCGAAGCAGTGAAAAAACCCTAACTGGGCAAGTTCTGAAGTGGTTGTTTGGCAACGGCCTTGGAATCAAACAAACACCTACCAGAGTTGGTTACCTCCAACCCTGTTCCGTATGAGCAACAGACAAATGCAACAGAGCAGGGTTTCATTGATAAACCACACTCTAGCATAATTACTTGACGCTCCGACATATCCTCGGGTTCCCTGGCAACTGTTGTTGGAGGAAAGTTCTATGCGGTATATCTCTTTGAATTTGAAATCCCTCTACCTGGTGACCTACCTCGAAAGTGGCCATCCCATGCTTTCCTATGCCAACCACGACCGCACCTTCTCGTACTTTTTCCCCACCTGCCTCTCCAAGGTTACGGTCGCATTGCCGTCAGCACCCGGGTTACCTACAGTCCCCTTCATCATTTCCTTGAATCAAGCCGTCATCAAGCCGTCCGCTCGTTTCGTGTGGTTTCTGAAGTATCTCGTGAACAGGTGCCAGCGTCGATGAGTATTGCTGACCTGTCTGCTAAAGTGTGGCGCTGTCGACAGACCAACACGCGGGCGGAGCATCGTGGATACGCCGTTACCTAGTTTCGAGAAAGGAGTGGTGATCGAACGAACGTCACCACTTCCTCATTCCCCATTCCTCTAATACTCTGTCTTCATGCCGTTTAGTTCTGGATCAAGCAAGGTACACGACGACCCGAAACCTCTTCTATCCGCAACGAATTCGCCAATATTTACTCCTAGTTGCTCTCCGCCGCCCACCTCCCCATCACCGCTTCCCTATCCTGAATAACAAGACCGAGGAAGAGTCTATCACATTAGTCGCCCACGCATTACCGCCTCATTGCGGTGTAGCCCACGGAGTTACAGGTCCCATTAGAAGGGGCAGATGTGGTAGAGTCCCTTCAGGAATCCATGGAACGAAAATCACTCATGTGTGCTTCAGTGACATGCCTGTATTTGACGCGCAGATGGTATATGTATGGCAACCCCGTGGGTTGAAGCTGAAGCTTGAAGGCTTTCAGCCACAAAACGATACGTCACGTTGGACTCGGTTGAGCTCAGTTCAGATTGAAGAATTAAGCATTCACTGTGGCTGTCTCACATTCCTGTCTCCAGCTTTCTGCAGAAGGCCAATCTTATCTTGGCGTGTGCCACATAACGACCTCCCTATTCTGATATTTCTAGCCCTCCTGACTCACCTGAAGGGATTGTGTGGAAGTACGCAGCGATATCACCGTATGGACACTACAGTACGAAGAAAGCCATATTTGAAGCTGGAGGACTCGTCCATGTCTCATCAGGAACCTCAAACTCTGTGCAAGTTTCGTCCAGTTTGTAGTCCCATTTCGTTCAAGTGAGACGGCAAGAAGAACACGCTTGTCCGCTACGCGGATGTGGATTGTGCATAGTACCTGTGGACGGCACGATCGCGGTCATTGCAGTGGACGAGTTTGAATTATATTTCTATATTGACCGTCGTCTTGTTCAGTTGAGATGACGCTTTAGCCTAGGTCGTATGTTTTATCTAGTGCATCGTCGCCTCCGTCGAGCATCACAGGTGCGTGTTCCATGGATCTGGCACTCGGCAGCTGCATTTCCGGCGAGGATCCGGAGGATATCGAGCCTCAAGTCGGCTGTTGGATGTAATTGCAGACCAAGCCCATATCGGTCGGCAATATGGCCCGATCTACGGGGGTCGATAGAAGGGTGTCTTGAGAAAATACATCTAACAAGATACAGCTGCTTATAATGGGTGATATTGACAATGACGAGCTTGTAATGTGGGTTACGAAATAATAAGAAATTAGATAACGGGGCGAAGGGAATGATTGAGAGCCATGACAACAAGTTCATGTCCTCAGATTTTCATCAAAGCAGTGACTAGAAAGTTTGAAAGCGATACAGGGAAAACATGCATGGTCCGGGTGGGCCTCGTGTAATCGACAAAAAAAGTCATCAAAGTACATCCAGCATGCGTACGCCATTTACCAGCTTGTTCAATACTGTCGGCGTGATCTCCTCTATCTGGACAGTGATCAGACTCTCTGCAGCCACCCTCCGGTACTCCGCCACATTTTGGCGCGTGGGCGTGAGCAACAGCGCACCGAACGGTTGTCTCAGCCAAGCCATGAGTCGAAGGGCTCGCATTTCCTTGTCCGTCTGCGATACAGATGAAGGGGATAAGAGAGATGCCGTGTCTCTAGGTCTGGAGAGCCGTGGACCAAATGGCCGAAGAAGGCGAGAAACGAGGCGCGATGCTCGTGTTTGTTTGGCTGTTGATGTGATATTGGCAGAGTCGGAGGGCGATGGCGAACCATCTAGTGAGGAAAAAAAGACTGGACATTTTCGTTCTCCTCAGGAATCGTCTCTATGATACCTCCAACGGGGTGTCGGTCGAGTAGGAAGTCAATCCAGGGGTGGGCAAGAATCAGGGAGTCCAATCGAGAAAGATCTTCTGTAGTCCGAATCTCTACAATCCCGAGCGCATCCGCCTTTGCACGAAACACACGTCCCGACGCTGATACACGTCCGAGTTTGAAAGCAAGGCATGGAAGCTTCATGCGTTGTCCTACGAATGACGGTACAGGGAGATCACTGAGCCGATCATACAACCCCATAACCAAGGTGACATTGAGTGAAGAGGCATGCAATCCGGCAGTGATCACATCCATTTCGGCAGGTTTGATCGTCGGTGGAATGTGTGGTGTCGGCAACTGGCTGAACACTGTGATATTGGCAGGGAAGCAGCTATTGAAGCTGCCAGATCTCCCTGTCCATGCAAGGATGCTTGTGTCTCCAGAGCTTGGGAGCAGCTGTGCCAAGAGTCGCCCGAGTGCCTGATCCCCTTCACCATATATGATCGGTAGGGAGACAGAAAATATCCCAAGTAACGAGTATGCTGCATCCTCGACGTAGGTCGTCTGTCGTTGTGAAGCTAGATACAACTTTTCCCGTACGTCGTCTAAGCCCGGTCGGAGGGTCATCAAGTTTCGCGCCGAGACCAGTTGCTTCCTCCATCTCCGAGATGATCCCGGGTGACTCCTTGTGGTTGGGAATATCGAGGTTCATGTACAGCGTCCAGTCGTCATTGTAGAACAAGACCACCTTGGAGGCGTGATACTCTTGGAATGTCCAGGCACGAGTATTCCAAATGTTCCTCACCAGATCGCCACGCTTCGACGGAGATCGAACGCCACGTAGGAGGACGATCGTCACGGCAGAACCCTGATACCACTTGAACATGGCAACCAGGGCTTCTTGGAGCACGACGTGATCTACTCTGTTGATACAGCATGTATCACTCCATGCCCAATGCAACCCGGCATCCCGCACGATCTTGCAAAACATTTGCAGCTTGTCATGGGTGGAAGATTCCTCGAGATCGTACACCACAATGTGTATGACTTGGTCGAACAGGGGTTCATTATCTTCCCACTTGTGCGAAAACATGGCGTAGCGATAGTACCGCGTAACGTCGTGCTCAATGCGGGCATAGTCGATTTGAGTCGTCATGGAGGATATCAACTCTTTGAAGACTGGGAGTGATTTGAATGCGGCAGTTTGTTCTGATTTGTTGAGAAGGCAGCCAGACATGGTGTTAATGAGAACACGTGGTGTATCACGGATGGCATCCTGAACAGCCCTGTGGATCGCCACTTCCGTCTCTCCTGGCTTTACGTACTGGCGACGACGCTCTGGGACACAAGATTAGTGAATCAATATAACCACAAGGTCGTAACCCTCACCACGAATGTCTAGTTCAGGTGACTGCGACATCGTCGAGAGCATGGTCTCGAATGCCTTTATTGCATTTTCATAGTCTCCTGCCTCGTGTAAAGCCGCATGCTTCCTCTCGTAGCCCCATGGAGACAACGGATCGCCCTTGATCACCTAATGGCGACATCATCGACAAAATGAACCTGCTTGAGACAAACGGGACGCACCCTGTCCGCATCATTTAACGCGTCCTCCCACAAACCCTTGGCTAGATGCGCCTTGCTTAGCTTAATAAAGAGACCCGGCGGTGCAGCCGGATCAAGGGACACCATGGCTGAATAATAGGAGATAGCATCATCATGCCGATCAGCACTCATCGCGGTATCCCCAAGGTGCTCTAGTCTCCCTAAGAAACGACATTTGAAATATAACATACAATGATCACATAATTAGCGACATCTACACGATATGGAAAACCACTCACCAAGAACCCATTGTGCCTGCTCATCATGTATGTTTGGCTGCTCTGCAAATTCGTCCACCATTTGGCTGAAACATTCGCTAGCGTCCGCCGTGCGGCCGATCATCTCGAGACATTCATAGATTGCACGATAGATTGTGAGTCTCGGGACCGTGAACTCCAAAACATAGTTTGTCAGGCCCGCGAGAGAGACCAGAGTAAAAGGATATACTCACACTAACAGCAACAACCAAAGCATCTTTCCACGAGCCACTCGCCAATGTTGCTTTTGCCCACTCTTTCAAAAGTGGCCAGGGAGTTGGTGGACTGACGGTCGCATGAAGCGCCGGCACGTTGACGTGTTGGGCTGCATTCGAGACTACGTCACCGTCATTGTCGGGAGCGGAGAGGCATCGCTGGGTGAAATCTGCGGAGAATTATTGAATGCGCGGCAACCAAACTGGCGGAGCATAAACTCACCAGAAACCCACTTGGTGATTTGTTCGCTCATATAGACCGCTCCGTCAAAGGCAGTTATCATGTTGAGAAGAGATTCGCCACCCTCCTTCGCGTGACCTGCTGCATATAGGGCTTCACAAAGGCGCTGTCGGATCGTGATGCCGAGACTATCAAAGTTCCATCCAGATATCTGTCAAAGACGATGACCATTGTCCACACGTCAGATAGTCGGTAGGAAGCTTACCAATGAGATGGAAAAGAGACAAGGCCCAACATCTGATCGCATTTGAGCTTGTGCACGCTCGAATGATCGCACCGCACCCTCATAGTCGTTGTTCTTCATATGCGAGTTCCCGAGAAGAAGGTACATATATGCCTGCTGGAAATATCAGTGGTGATAGTCGCCGTGCAGCAGTGTGTTATCAGTGTGTTATCAACGTGCCTGAACTACATAGAATATTGAGTTGACCTGCACTGTAGCAATGAGGTCGCCAATGCGCGATACCGCATCGTCGTGCTCTCCAGCCATGCACAGGATAACAGCCTAAGCAAATAAACAGCTGAGGGGCGGCCAAGTCCCACCGTGCATGGAATACACACCTTGATCAAAAGGAGAAGATCCACGTCACCTGCATGACAGTGCCTGAACACGAAGTCATACACCCGACAACCCTCTTTCAATTTTCCCCCGGCAACGAGTGCGATACTCTTTGCGATGTAGCCAATGACGGATGGCTGAATCTCGATGGACTTGGGATCATTTAGAGCGAGCATAAGCGTGTGGGAGGGGAGAGCAAACGAAGACCGACCTTTTCGGCATCGTCGATCGCTAGGTCGCAATGTCGCAAATGCGCCCGTACGAGCGCTCGGCTGGCGAGTGCATGATGGCTCGGATACTCAGAACTAGTGATCACTCCCATCAATGATGCTTCCGTGTCTACAAGCCGGTGCTGCTTCCATAAATCGAGCGCAGTGTCGCTGATGTCAATGAGTGGTACCTGTGAGACAAAGAGATTAGCTACCATGCTGAAGATGAAAATAATGTGGATTGACAGTAAAATAGTTCCGACCGGCTGTAATCCGACAATACACGATACTTACAGTAGAATAGGATGCAGGAAGGACATCTCTGAGTTTTTTTCTGGTGATTTTCGCGCCATCTCCACCAATTGCGAGAAACCGGGAGTCTGGAGAAAATGCAATTGAACGTATGGATTGAACATGTTGGACGAGACCAAGCTGGGTATGTGTCGACGTGTCCCAAAACGTGACGGTACAGTCGTCAGAGCATGCGATGAATTCCCCATGTTGCGACAGTCCAATACATGAGGACCACAGGGTAACTGGAGCTAGCCATTCCGAGACTGCTGACCCTGTGGATGCTTCGAATTGCTTGATTTTACCGTCGGATACGACGAAGAGCTGATCATTCGACCAGAGTACACCATGATTGTTGCGCCACGAGGTTACTTCCACTTTGACCTCCACGAGCAAGCGGCCATCGTTGCTGTCGTAGACTCGAACGGATTCCAGAGTTGCTGTTGCGAATCGATCGCCTTGGGGCGAGTATTTCGCTGCTCTCACCCAATGATCATGGCGGAGTGGACCGACCACTCGTTTGTGCTTTGCGACATCCCAAATGGTGGCTGTGCCGTTCTCCGACGCAACGATGAGTCGAGTCGAGTCGGGGGAGAAATCGACTCCGTTGATTTCATCGCTCTCCTTGTGCGAGAAAACTTTTTCGTATGTCTTTGCGTCCCAGACAATCAGCTCATCATGCCATGTCCCCCCTGCGATCCACCTGCCATCCTTCGACACAGCGAGACAGATGATATTCCACGGCGTTGGGGCCATTGTTGCCACTTGTTTACCGTCTTCCACTCGCCACACTTGAACTCTGTCGAATCCGCCGCTCAGGAGATGCTCGCCGTTCGCTGAGAATGTCACTACATTTGTCGATCTACCGTCGCCGATTTCGATGAGCGGGGAGTCGTCTTGTCCATCGGTCAGCATCAATGCAACTCCATCTTGTCAGTACACACCGCTCATTGTAGACGTGGCCGTCGGCGACACGACTCAGCAGAGTAAGGGAGAGAGTCAACGGACAAGCTGTGATCAGTATGCCTTTTTCGCAATTAAATGCGTTGCCTTTACTTGATATAGACCAGTCCACACACGCTCTATCACGCGCTCGCTCCCACCCAAATTACCCCCACCGTGTTCCCAACAAGGAACCGTTCCTTCACAAGGGCGCCGCGTCGCAACAACATGCCAGAGGATACGAACAACCATTTGCGTGGCCAACAAGTCGTCACTCGTTCTACGACACGCCACATTTCATCTGAACTTCATCATACAGTACTATCCCCTACCCCCGAACCGGCACCCCGGCGGTCACAAATTGTCGGGGATCGTCACGGCGCCCGCAGACTGACTCTAAGCTCTGACAACGCTCTCCTCGCTCAATGAAATCGTCACGCTCTTGTTTAACACACCTCTCGTACCTCCACGCCACAGGAGAAACGCCACGGATATCCCGCTCGTGGAATTGTCGAAAGGGCGACGGGCCGATCGACGATTGAGCGGACATTCTGACTCAGCGGATGGTTTTGTACTCGCTGAGACATTTTCATTTTTTCTATTCAGAGATAAGCATCACTGACAAATCACGGCGAGAAGAAACTTCCATCAGAAAGTGTGAGAACAAGCACAGAGCCGTGGGAGTAGCACAGCACGCGAACGGGGC
>JBBPQN010000666.1:0-13371 GCA_038092575.1 Boletus subluridellus
ACTCCGCGAGGTCCGCGACATATATGCAACTATCAAGCAGGAAATACAGGGCGATTCCTTCTGGCGTCATCATCAATCCGTCTCCCCAGGTCTACAAGAGTAGATACTCCGTCAACATACTACTCTCTTACCTCTCGAATGATGTCCTTCATTCAGATACATCGAGGCGTTGAGCTTTGCTCATTATCTTGGCCATGGCACCTTGGTCACCTTTAACCAGGTACAGACCGCCTTGTCGGACGACCATGGCGTCCCTGTACGTGGACATTTCCTGTTTGATCCGTGTAACCGCTTTCATCAGTACGCTCTCGCCTCAGTACTTTCCATTGCCCAAGGATGACTACTTACTTGGCCTGGCCGATCTCACCGGAGAGCTCATGAGATTCGCCATCTCTGGGTTTTCCCGCAAGGGGGGACGTGCTCGAGCTGTGCAAGTATGCAACTTTGTGAGAGGGTGTAAATCCGGCATGTGCTTCATCCCCAGCATTCACTGCCCTGGACTCACCAGTCATCAAGATTTTGACAGATTCACACCTCTTGTCAAGGGGCTTCGCAAGAAGCAGGTCGTCACTAACCAGTCACTAGAGAAAATTGAAAATGGTATTTGGTCACGTTCATTTTCTCTGGGCTACATTGAAACTGTTATGCAGCTGTGTATGCGATTGTGGTCCGAACTTCTGAATACGATCTGCCACCAGAAATACTTGATGATATCATAATCCGGTCAATGTCCAACTATGCGCACAAGGACAAGCGGGGTAATCGAGATGTTTTTAGCGATGATGAGCAGGAATATGATTATTGAAGGCATTGGATTGCTTCCAATTGAAACCAGCCTATCTTTGTAGTTACCATGAAGATCCGACCTTACAACGTTGTACATTCATTCCTCCCATACGCATCATTATATTGTACATTTTGTGTAGGAAGAGCGCATGCAGAAAAATCGTCCGTCCATAGGATGTTCCAGTCGTAGGTCCTGCCTGGTGATAATTACTCAATGTCTAGCGCGGGTTCCTCGTCGCGGCATTACACGTGCAACAATCACATCGTCATCATCGTCCATGCTCTCGTCAATTACCCACGGGGCTGCATATGAATGCTCTTCGACCTGATAGTAGCGTGGTTGACGCCGTCGGCGGGAAGTCTCTTTCAATTTTTCCTTTGCTGCTATGACAGCAGCCTGTTTTTTCCAGGACCTGATAACGTCGAGTATCAGCCAGCGGTATGGAGGGACAAATGGGTACACACTCTACTCGTTTATTCCATTCAATTCTTCTATATCCTTTCTCTTGCCACTCCGGGAATCCACTTCTCGCTAGCGCCTGAAGATGTTGCCGCACAAGATTGTCCACGGAAAAGTTCGGAAGCAGTGGCCTTCGGCCGGATAAACTCGACCGACATACGGCGCAGGTTGATGCGCATTTCTGAGAAAGAATCAGTCATGAACGCTGTTGTATCAAGCATGTAACACGTACGTTCTGTGCCAACCACGCATAGCCGCACTCGCCGCAACAAGTATGTCCACACGGATTTGATACTTGTGCACCAACGCTAAAATGCTCAGAGGTCAGTTCTCCAGCCACGCAACCGGATCTCAATGGTGTTCAACCTACAGCAAATCACAACAGCTATTGGGGAATAGTGTATCAGAAATGTAGACAGAAAATCGCATGATGGACATACATGGGGCAAGTGAGCTCAGCTTCGTATCCCGCCAAGATAGATCGTACGTCTACGTCTTCCTGTGGCTCAGCTTTCCTCTTACCCTTTCTGTTGGTGGAGGATAATTCTGGGGATTGCATAGAACACTCGTGAGTTTGATTCAGGCTTCTTGTGCCCTCTGCCCAAAAGAACGCGTGAGTACCATGGAAATGGCCACAGACAGCACCATCTATGCGTGGCAGGACGTGCTTTGCAATGATAGAACAGACATACCACCTTGAGGAGGGTCTAAAACTGTTTTCAATGTGTCATCTAAATTCAATCGCTCATCTAGGGGTTCTAACGATAACGCACCTTTACCATCGGTTAGGTGACCACCTTTGTATACTGTTTAATATTGCATGGGTACGACACGACACAGCAAACAAACCGGGATTCCGTGACGGTGATTCAGCACCTAGATGTGCGTGATAACAACTTCTGAGTGGCTCTGAGTCTTCGATGTTCCTCACCTCGGGGCATTTCGCTGAGTGCGCGAGCTTCCAGCTCATCTACTGCGGCAAAGAAAGAGGAATCCATGTCCTCGACGCTATTTGACCCGGTAGATGGTACCGGACTCGCCGCGGCGTATGGTACCATGTTTCGGGAGTCAGCCGGGGGAACGGAGACTTCAGGAGTGCTGATCGTCGGTGCTTGAAGTTCGGGGATATTATCAAAGTCAAAGCCATCATATTCGTTGGGGAAGTTATCTTCGTCTTCGGGTTCTGCCATTGTTGTGAGCTTTGGTGGTCGGGCGCGAGTGAAGCAAGAAAGTTAGTCACGTCCGTCGTCCATCCACCGTGAATTCTATCACGTGACTCTATCATCGACAATGGAACAACAACCGAAACTTGCACCCATTGGATGAGCTCAAGCAGCGTCAACTTGAAACCACGAATGTTATTACGGTTTCGTCCTAACGTTTTGTTGAGTTGTCTTAGGTCCGCGGAGGGGGAACGACCATTTCACATGTAACTCCTTCAAAGCCGAGGAAACACTGCTGCTTAGATCATACCGTTCAACATTTAGCAACATGGAAGAGTGGCGGGCCAGGGCCACGTTTACTTCTCATGCGATTACCACAGATGAGACAGCGACTCGGATTCACAGATGTTCGAGGGAGAATCCAATCACCTTCTCAGCACTAATACTACACACTATTCTCACCTCTTGAAACGCAAAGCTTGACCACCGTCTTCCTGTTATACGCCACTGCGCGGATTATGCGCATAGTTTCAGTGGCACACGTATACAAACCCCTCGTTGAACCAAGACTTTGGGTTTATGATCGGCTCGTCAAGTACTTACCGTTTTGTGCAGTCTATGGAGTTGTTCTGCGTACGGACCCGATTATCGGCGCCGTTGCATATCTGTGCGTGATAGGCACGACTGGTGTGACAACTTGTGACACTGTGCAAGGCAAGCTGTGCCGTATGTAGGATGCGATGTAGAACAAGATCTAAGGTAGTAAAGCTGTTCGGTGATAAAGTAGTATGAGCAATAAGTATGCATAGTGATTAAAAGGAATGTACTTTCTCACATCCACACATAATATTTTCGGGGAGGACACGATGCCCGCGATATGCCTTGATCGCCCACGCCAATTACTCACCCTATGATAAGCCTCTCAATAAAACGTGCTGAGCGGATTGCGAATCTTTGATCAAAATCACATCATCAAAATTATTTTGGTGTAATTGAAAATTGGAAACATACCGGCGCATTGTCAGAACGGTTCAGTGCAGTCACCGCATTCTGCAAATATGCCTCTGTCTGCCAACATGCCGTTTGAGGTTGGAGAAGGTGCGGAGTTTGCCAAGGCAATTTAAATTGACATTGTTCACAATTTCTTCATTATTGCTCTTAGAATGTTAACCCAATGATTTGTATCTCACGGATTCGGACTAGTACTACATAAAGGCCTATCATCATATCTAGCACCATTTTTCGAACGATGGTAACATTGAGTTGTTGTTAATTTTGCACTCTCCAGCGGGAGTCCAACCATATCTCCAGCGCTCCGTCTGTCACGCTGTCACGTGAGGTTCGCATGTTATCTCAGTTGACCCATCGGCACCTCTCGTGAACTGGCACATATCCATATCTTACGGGGCGACGAATCAGATGACTCATTAGGACGAATGTGCGCAAGGAGAGTTCCACTCTTTCTCCTCGGGGTGTCTACTTGACTACGAGGACCATCTTGTCATCTGTTAGCGAACCAATGAGGGAATCCAAGAGAAATGCATTTTTAACGCACACTGCCCTGTCGCGCAGTTAGCGCATCTTCTCACATAGGAGGGGATAAACCGGGCCCAGATGAACACGGATTCCGTGAGGAACTTTGGAGCTTGATGATCCTGGCTAGGAGTCCAAATAAGGTGCGGAGTGACAGCGATTCTGGTTCCACGTCAGTACTACCCTTTCGTCTGAGAGGGCCGATTTTACGAGAGTGGGACAGTGGGAATTGAGAAAACCTGAACGTGGAAAATGTTACTGTCGTCCTTGGCGCGATCACACCGTGTTTCACTGAGGGTGTCTGACCCTGCTTCAGAGTATATTCTCAGGGTATTATCAAGGAGGGCAAAAACTCGGATCGAGTATCATTAGAAGCAAATGCAAGTGCGACAACGGTGTATGCGTATGGCTATGCAATGTGTAGAAGTACAGAAGAGAACACGTGCTAATAAATGAGAGCTACTAGTTGAACCACTACACTGACACTCCTGAGGAAAGGCGTGCTTGCGACACGTCTGGAACATTTTGAGAATCGTCCGGAGCAGAGTCTCTGCCTGCCCCAGAGGAAAGAAGTGACCCGATGGCCATGGACGCTCTGGATCTTGGTGAATACTCTTCAGAGTCACTGCGTGACGAGTAGGGACTGGGTGGTAGATCACGTGATGATGGATGTGAAGAGCGTGCATCATGATGTGAAGATGGTGGAGGGGAACGAGAGAAACGCTGTCGTTTACGGGGAGGTTGTGGTTGATGGGGTGGCTCCCTCGGGGAGGACGCAGACTTGAGGGCGGATTCATGTCCGTTGGACAGCTCAACCGTATGGCGTTTGTCTTTTGGGCTGTTGATGCAAGGTGATGATAGGGGATATTGCTGATGAGGTGCAGCAGTGGGGATCTTGGCATCGGTAGTGTACAAGTCTAGAAGTGTCCTGTGCAGCGAAGCTATGGCAGCGATGCGCTGTTCATATATGAGCACGGTGGAGACTATGAGGGGGAGGACGGCACCAACCTGGTCCTCTGCACTCTTGGCATTCAGCATGGCGATCAGCATGTCACGGTCGCCGTCGCCTTTAGACCTGTATGCGCCAAGGATCTCTCTTAGGCTTGGGGGGGGTGGCTGCAAGTGAAGGTGAGGGGGACGTTAGAAGAGAGGAAGCGGAATATTGACCTGTTCGAGGACGTGCCAGGTGGACATGACGAGCCTCCTGTGGTCGAGGGACGTCGGGTGGGGGGAAAGGTGGGAGTAGTCTGCGGGAGGGTAGGAGGTATTCATTGAGACTTGGAGGCGGTGGATCGGATGCTCTCCATGCGCATAGTTTTTGTAGGACAGCCAAGTCCAACATTCTATCTTTGAGTAGCTCAAGGGCAATATATATAGAACGCCAAGCCAAAAGTGAGGCTGAATACCCGAAAAAGTTGGTCAGTTCTATATTTGTGATTTTGTGACACGTTATCCAACATGCAGTCCCCCCCCTCCGCAACAACAACAACAGCAGCAACGGTCGCATTGGTCGTCGAACCGGCCCACCGCGAGCAATGGGGGGGACTCGGGTGGGTTGGGGTGGTGAGCAGTATCTGAGTGTCCCCCTGGAGCTAATTTTGTGCCTGTTACACATCGGTCTTGGCAGGAAAACACTATTTATATCCGTGTCTAATCGAGGTGATTGCTTCATTTTGGTCCGGATCCTGAGTCACACGCCGCTCTGGCCAATCAAATTGTCAGCCACTCTATTTCTGACCCACACTTATTCAGATACATTCTTGCCATATTTGGCATTTGTAGTCGTTGTCAGGATCATGCTCCTCCAGTTATCCGTCACTTGCACTCCCCCGCTGCGGGGCCGTCCCTACTCCACCATGCACGCCCTCCCCCCTGCCAAAAAATTACACACACCCCATCTCTTCCCCAGGTACTCCTGGCGGGACCGCTCCAGAAGCCCCACTTTGTTCTACTTCGCAAACCACCACGAGGCAAATGCCCACCTCGCCCGACTTCCTCACGGTCCCATCGGCTTCGACCTTGAATGGCGCCCGAATTATCGCAAGGGCCAACCAGAGAACCGCGTCGCCCTCGTGCAGCTCGCAACGGCAGACACCGTTATACTTCTTCACATCCACCACATGACACGTACTTACCTTCATGTGTGGCGCAGCTGTCTTCTCACTGACACTCCCTCTGACAGAATTTCCGAGTCAACTAGCGGAGTTACTCAGCTCGCCGTCTTGGATCAAGGCAGGTGTCAGCATCAAGTGTACGTAATCGCCTCTCGGATGCGTAGCCCCGTGGCTTCAAATCTCACCAGATGATTGCACAAAATTATACCACGACTACGGTGTATCTGTTCGCAATTGTGTTGAACTCTCCCTTCTTGCCCGCACCGTCGACAATGCTCGATGGAAAGGAAACTATACTAATCCACTTGGCTTGGCTCGATTAGTCGAGACCTATGAACAAGCTACTTTGTTAAAGGGGAGAGTACAGCGTAGCAACTGGGAATACCATCTGAATGACTCTCAACGAGAATGTAAGTTGGTCGATTCACTAGTTTTCAACCCGATGCGTGGATCACGACAGGATTTTGATCGCCGTTACCAGACGCGGCAAATGATGCACACGCTGGATATGTTATTTATTCTCGCCTCCTTCACATGGCCCAAGCGATGGATCCCGTTCCACTACCCACCTACTATTCCTTCAGCCTCATCGATGGTCATTTACGGGATAGTTCAGGGATTTTCCCTTGGGAGGCACACAACCCAGATTATGATCCTGGTCCACCTCCGCCTCCAAAGCCCAAGGACCTTAACAAGGATAGCCAAGAACGCCAGGACTTGGCCTCTGTTATCGCGAGCGAGCGTCAGCATGACGCTTGAGAGTCCCCTGCCTTATCTTTCCTAGCACTAACACCGTTCTGCTCCACCGTTATTATTTGGATAATGACTCAGATACCATAACATGGAGAATCGGGGACTACAAAATAATCCGCCTTTCGGATCAAGGGATGGGTTGCAGAGTACCAGACATCCTCTGGCACAGCATGGTAAACATCCGATCCGGACGGACGCACAGTTGCACTGGCTGACGCCAGTGATTTTTTGTCGTCGGCCGACGGCAATAGCACAGTGCTTAAATCCTATATTGTACACGTAGAAAACCATGACTCACTTCTCCAACCCTTGACTAATCTAAATTCGCGAAGTTGTACTCGTGATTACTAGGCCGGAAGGTTGTCGGGACTGTCTTTGTCCGAGATATCTCACTCGCATTCTCTTCCACTGAGGCGAACCTTGTAAATAATCATACATCATCACCAAATATCCCTACATGTCGTTCATATACAACGTTGGAGGACGCCTAGCAGGCGCCATCGTTTGTCCAATCACCAGCGGAACCTAGAAAAAAAAAGTAAAGCTCAAAATCTGTGGTGGAAGGTTTCATGGATTGCAGTTGCATACCTCCCGGGGTATCATTCTCCGTCCACCACTTTGCGGTCCAGAGATACCCACTGCACAGAGTTACTCGCAGGCAAGTAGACATTAGTTGATGTCACTCACCCGTAAGTCACCTCGTCACCAGCAGTGTATACAACACCTGACTGCCAAGCTGCCACCCCACTGCAGGTCCCCGTGGAGGTCGTGGTCGGTGAAGCAGTACTACTCGTCGACGTGGTCGTGCGCGCGGCCGAGGAAGTGGTTGTCGGAGAAGTAACACTACTCGTGGACGTGAACGTGCCTGCAGCTGAGGACGTGGTTGTCTGCGATGGCTGTGTCGACGATCCCGCACAAGCACTAACTGCAATCCAATGTGGGTGAATTCAAGGCAAGCAATCAATAGACGTACTTGCGCTCCACCCGCTCGAGCCACCACTGGGCACGGCATTGGTCCAGTAAGCTGCCTGTGTGGTTTCTTAGTGGATGGTCCCTTCACGAGGGCTCAGGTTGCGTACCTCCCAGATGTAGCCTCCGTATGATACCTCTTCGCCAGCAGTGTATGCTTGTCCCGAAACATACGCAGCGGCTGAACAAGCCGGGTAGGTGAACCCAGTGGAACCCGTAGCGCTCAAAGCCTGCTTGATTGCAAGATCGTATCTATTGTTGGCTGTGCTAAAATTTAACCGGTGAAACAGCAGGCATCTCTCAGACGGGCGTACCATACGCCTGGGAAGCGTCCCATAGCATGACACCGCCAAATGAAGGAAAACTTTCCCTCATCCGAGTAGCGATGGTGCTAAGATTCCCGATGGGCACGTAACCTGATCCGGCAGCGGTACTTGAGGCAGGGGCGCCAATGTATATTTTCACCTGGTGAATATTATAGTCAGTAAAATATGATCCGAAAGTGGAGACTCGATAGCGCACATACATTCGCATTTGGGCTAGTCTGCCGCGCCCACATGTCCCTGGTGGGAGTATTACCATGAAAACCAATGTCCTCGTGATGAGCACCCACCAGACACCAAAGTCCCAATCCTGATCCAGAGATCAGTGTGCAAGACACCTGATGCATCCAAAAATGAACTTGCCGATACGATGTTATAGTTTTGGAGGCCACACGCATTATTATCTGGCGGAGATTAAGTCCTGAGCTCGGAGGAGCAAATTCTGCTTACAAAATTGGACGTAAATTGCATCAAACCCGACTTGATCAATTACGCTACCGAGATTAGCATCTGGGAACGGACACTGCGGTGCACCTTAGAAGAGTTAGAGAAGAGTGTACTCTCATATGGCGAGATGAACACCTGTGATGTAGTACCTGTACAACATTAGTCATTATATCCACGGATCAAAATCCGAGTGAACTCACGGTTTGCTAGCCCCTGATGCCAGAGTGCGGATTTCTGTGACGAAAGCCGCATAACCAGTAGATCCACCCCCTTCGATATCAAGGTCAACACTGCAACTGTCGTTTGAGTGGCCTGGTACTCGGTGCATTGATCATGATCAACTTACCCATCCAGCACTGCGCCGCCAAAGGGTCGTGTGGTGCTGCTCCCACCCAAAAACAGGTTCCAAACTGCAAGTCATGCCCTCAGCCGGGTCTAGATAAGGATGCAAAAATACTCACTAGTCTGTGCAAAGGTCTGTGCCTGCATCATCGGTGAAGCCGACGCCACCGCCCGCACCTCCTAGAGAAATGGTTACGATCTTGCCTTTCGATTGACAATATTCAATGTCTGCAGCCAAAGCAGAACAGTTGGCAAGATCAGTTCCCGGAAAAGTGGCATTATCCGTCGGGTTACATGTCTAGCTAAACAGTCAATACAGAGCTGCGAATCCGAGAATTTGGGGCGCACATTCGCAAGATTTAGCACGGGCATTCCGCCGGTGCCGAAGAACGTGTTCACGAAAGCAACAGGCAGGACATCTATGGCATCGTCCTTTGATGCCTGGAGTGAGTTCCTTCGCACAAGCCTCGCGAGGACAACACACCTGGCAATAGAATGATATCGGTTGTTGATAGTAAGCAGTATTACTGCTGGTTGCACCATAGGAGTTCTGACCCCAGTATCTATGCTGAGATGTCAGGAAATGGCTAATGAGGATAAAAATGTCTCACATTGCAACCTGGATAAACGGTCAGTGAAAGCCATGGAACTGAGTCATCGCAGTGGACGTACGTTGTCATAATATGAGTTGTCGTATGCAAGGACGTCACTCAGGTATAAGCATACGGACACAAAGACTGTGAAGGTGAGGAGGTATGCCATGATGTCGAATCGTGAAGAGAGGATCCTCCTCCAACTCAGCCATGACCTTTCAGTTCTTATACCTCCAAAGGGGGGTGTAAAATCAGCAGGAGGAGAGATAAATCTACCCTCGCCGATCCACCATGTGGGGGTATATCGCGGCCGCATAGTACAGGGTACTATATCGGTATGGCACCATAACGAGGATTCCTAGCTCGACGTGGCTCTGAGATGTCTTTCTTTGCTCCGCTGGCATGGATATATCAGGTCAAGAACAGCAAGGTTCAAAGACTCGGTAGAAATGACACGCTGTAGCTCGTACGAACGCTCACAAGGACATGTGCACACAACATCCACCTGACCAAAGAGAAAGTTTGAGAGTTGGTATCTTTTGGTAAGCCTCATGTGTTTGATCGTGCGACACTCCCTCTCAGCATGAGAGTCGACCGGAGTGGTAAGAAAAACACGTCACGTGCAGGAACTATATCACATCAGTACTTCCGTCGGCACAGATATCGAGCACTGAGCTTTGATCGCACTTATCAGGTCAGATGCCAGAAAGAAGCATCACTGGACATCCCACACGTTAGCAAGGAGATATCTATATAGAAGGAGTAATACAGCAATTGATGGCCAGAGATATGAGGGGATGATGGATTAGGCTGATGATGCTCCCGAGTCTTCGCTCTCACCATCTGCAGAGGCAGCAGAGGCCGCATTGCGCACAGGTTCTGCCTGGGAATCAGTACGGCGCAGTACTGAGAAGAGTGAGATTTTACCAAAGTAAGGGTGGGCTTGCGCTTCGCGAGCTGTCAAACGTTCTTGGTGATCATAGCGAAGCAATTTATCAAGGAAGTCGATTGCTTCGTTGGAAAAATACCGCTGGTTTTCCGACGTCACGAACCTCGACCACGGCTTTCGGGGATACCTGAGCGATGCGATTGGGGATTGTTCGAGGAAGACGGACAACATCTCACCTGCCCAGGAGCTCGTCGTACTGCGGATCGAGCCGAATGTTGTACTTGTCAATGTAAGCATATAGTTCATCGGTGCCGAGAACCTTTGCAATTTTGACCAGCTGGTCATAGTTATCGTGTCCATGGAAAAATGGTTCTTTCCTGAATATCTACGTGGGAGTGATAGGGAAACACAACTGAATCAAGGAAAGAAGGGCATTCTCACCATTGAGGCAAACATACAACCAAAGCTCCACATGTCAAGGCTGTAATCGTACTCCTGGAAATCTACCAAGAGCTCGGGACCTTTGAAGTAGCGCGAGGCCACACGAACATTGTATTCGACCTTTGGATGGTAGAACTCGGCCAAACCCCAATCAATAAGCCTTAGCTATGAGTATCGTGTTTGAACTGGCAGATCTGACACACTAGAGCAACAAATACCTTGCGTTGGTCATGATCGATCATGACGTTATGGGGCTTCACATCTCGATGCATGATTCCCCGCGAATGGCAGAAATCCAGTGCCTAGAGAACAAACTTAGTAACAAGGGATATCAAGAGATCGAACACAGAAGAAAACCTTGAGAAGCTCGAACATGTAGAACCGGACATCGAAGTCCGTGAATCTTGGATATAGCACCTTGAAGTCGACGTTGTCGACGTACTCCGTGATTAGACTTGGAATTTTGGAAGCTGGGTCTCGGACGACATCCAAGAGTGCGACGATGTTCGGACCACCGGCAAGGTTTTGCAAGATCTTGATTTCGCGTTTTATTTTCTTCTTTTTCACGGGTTTGAGGACCTTTATGATGCATTTTTCGTCGTGAATGACATTAACTCCCTCAAAGACCTGAGGGACAAAAAATGATTAAGATCTGTTGGTGATCACATACAAGGTTGTACCTCTGAGTATTTGCCCCGTCCAACTTTGCGTACTATCTCGTAGTGATCCTGTGAACCCCATTGAACCTGCAGATTGTCTGTTACGATGTGTTAGCGGCTTCAGACTGGGTGCATGAAACATGCGCTTGACCATATTCATGCCATGCAGGACCAAACTGTGCGTTGACATCCCGATAGACGCGTGCAACGGACTTTGTGGGGGGCCGTACCATGGAAAGAAGTGATGGATAGAAACGCTGCCAGGCGCGACTTGGCCTTGCGGCGATGCTGAACTGGCCAGATGCAACGTGCCACTGTCTAGTGCGACAATTTACCCACGCCGGCTCTAATTACTATAATGTCTTCTCGAAGGCCCTCGCAGTGGCCACCCTCGATCCAATTTATCACAACCCCTCGGTACCACAGCTCCGTCGCAGCGTCGACGCGAGCCTTGCTCACCAACGGCGCGCACCCGAAATCACCCAGCCGCGCCGTCAATCCGCTCGTTCGTATCAGGCTCATCAACGACCCAGGCCATCCCGCGTGTGGACAATACGGCCTGTTCGCACACAAGAAGATACCTCTGAGATCACACATTATCGACTACATCGGTGAAGTACACTGCGAGGAAAGACCCGACTCGGACTATGACCTCTCGCTATACCGATCACAGGACGGAGTTAACGTCGGCATCGATGCCAGTGAAATGGGCAACGAGTCGAGGTTCATTAATGACTACCGAGGGATCTGCGACAAGCCAAACGCCGAATTCGTGGAGTACCGGAGTGCAGGGGGAGAGCTGCGGATGAGCATCTGGAGCAAGGGAGACGGCATCAGGAAAGGGGATGAGATCGTGGTGTCGTATGGCAAGTCGTGGTGGGCAGGTCGAGGGCGTTGTGGTTAGCTTAGTCATACTGCAAACAGATGTACACACACATGTAGTGCTCGTCTTTGCAGCACTCGCACTCACCGTCGCCAAATGATCCCTCGCTTCCCTTCTTCGTTCATATCCCTTTACACCTGTGCCAGACAACAAGCAAAACGTTCTTTTTCATCCTACCCCATAAGGTCCCCGCATCACCCACCGCTAGTCGCATGCGGTCAACACGGTCAGAGACACAAACCCAGAATCAAGGTTCCATTTGAATTTTCCCTCTCATACGTCAACGTGACTCCGTTTCTATACAGCGCGTGTTTCACTCTTCTGCCGCACTTTCAGCGGGAGTCAAAAGCCCGTACGAGGTTCTAGGTGTTAGCAAAGATGCATCGGCTGCTGAGATCAAAAAGACCTATTTTGCTGTATGCACTCGACTTCTTAACGTCGCCGTAACTACTCACCCATCTCTGGAGATAGCTTGCGCGAAAGTATCACCCCGATACCAACCCCGACAAAGATGCACAAGCAAAGTTTGTTGAAATACAGGAGGCGTATGACGTATGCTCCCTATTCTCAACATTCACCATACATCTCACTCGAGCCCTAGATTTTGAAAGACGAGAAAAAGCGTGCTACTTATGACCAGTATGGTGCCGCTTCTCAGCAGCCCGGCTTTGATCCGAACGCGTTTGCTCGAAACCCATTTGGAGACGCTGCTGGTGGTTTTGCCGGGTTCCGCGACTTTAATGCTGCTTTTGGTGGTGCACAAGGCGACTTGTTCTCCCAGCTCTTTGGCGGTGCCTTTGGCGGACGTGCTCGTCCCGCTGGTTTCACCCAAAGTTCCCGGGGTGCTGATGTCGAGGCTCGTGTCAACGTCACTTTCATGGATGCTTGCAAGGGCACCGTCCGTACTGTGAATATCAATCCCGTCTCGACCTGCTCAACTTGTAGCGGTACTGGGCTCAAGCGGGGTGCCAAGCGTGCAACATGTAGTTCATGTCATGGTACCGGAACGCGGACAT
>JBBPQN010000667.1:0-13360 GCA_038092575.1 Boletus subluridellus
GCCTAAGAGTGATCGACGCATTTGTTGAACAGTGAGTGGTATACTTTTGTATCTCTTTCTCTTGACAACATTCAAGGCTTGTTGATTGTTATGCATCATATTTCGGCCCATTGACCTCTGTCGCATGGTCACCTGATGGTTAGCTCATCCTGGTATAGTATTTCCTTGATGTCGTGATTGCTTGCCTTATCACTGGCTGTGGCATATCATCATGGGATTGGCTCAACTTCCACACAGCTCTCAACACCTAGATACCATCCTGCACCATCCAGAAATGAGGTATCTGCATCCAGCCCGTTTTGGTATGCTGTCAGCCATCAGTTATCTCTGTTTACTTACTAAACATGTGCTTCACTCAGGTTAAACATATCAAGGCTGACATGCTAAGCTGCCTGACATTCACACGTGAGGATGTGGGTCCGGCTGCTTATGACACTTGGGAACCCGCATTGACGAACACATGGGAGGCAGGCACTCTCAATATCAGACCTGCAGGATGTTGGTTAAGTCTTATATGAGACACAGGGATGCAAGTGCCCTAAGGTACCATAAATACATCTGCTTCCAAGGATGTTGTGACTTCATGTACTTAGGATGCAACGTTCAAGCCAACTTAGTTTGTTCTTGTGGCTGACTCAGACATGTCATGCATGCAGAGTGTTAGAACGATGTCCTCATGCCATGAATACCAGTTATATCGGGTGTTGCCATGGATGTGGCCTGCAGCGTATTATTAGTTACATACTAGAGTCAGCTGTGCTGACATTGACCTTGCTGGAATGAGAGGTGCCTGTGGGAGAGTTTTTGAAACAAGCCATCCTTGTGGATGGTGATAACCATTCGTCTGTCTCTCTTGATGGTGTTCAATTAGCTACGATCTGTCGTTCAAGTTGTACCATGACACATAACATTAACAGCTAAACAGAAAATAGGCGGTGTTTGCAAGTGTGTTGACGTTTGGCAGATGCACCATATGACCTTGCTTCCAGCAAGGTAACTTACATATGACACTCCAAGTCTCCCTTGACCCTTCCAACAATCAAATGAGTCCCAAGCAAGAGTTCATGAAGCCAAATCTAGAAGATAACCTTCCTCAGGCTCCGATCACTCACCAAGTAAGTTGAACCATTTCTTCAGCTTTGTTTATCGACCCACTTAATGACTTCGTTTGACTGTGACTGCAGCCACTCACATCCAGCCTGACAATACTCATTCCACACACTCCCTCCAAAGCCCAGCTCTTGATAGCAACTGTGCGGATCAACCACTGCATACGTATTATTCAGAAAAATCTCACAGACCATCTGGTTCAACACAACCTGTTACGCCTCAACTACAACTGCTTGCAAGTTGAATGGGCTCAGCAAAACATCATGGAGGCAGAGTTTCATGTCGGACATGTATGATTGGCTATCAGAAAGAGCGGGCACTATTCCTCATTGGCATGCTCAGATTGTCTGCCATCAGATTGTTGGTATTCCCATGCTCATTTACTATTCTCTCTTCTTGCTGACAAGTTAGTAGCAAGTTGTTACCTTGTCGGTAACTCGGAAGACCCCACTGATGACTTGGACTCATATACTGTACTAGTATCGGCTTTCGTTCCCAGGCCAGTCCAATTTATCAAATGAACACTGGTTGTACTAGTAGCATGGCTTGTACTACTAGTAGTTACTAGTAGTTCTCACTGTGATTACCATAGCCGAAGTTGTGATATCTGTTGTCATTGTCCATCCTGTGGTGTCTGTCATGCTCAAGTAGAATTATCTGGGACATTTTTGAGATGCCTGTGAAATACTGTAGGGAAGGGGGTAAGCCTGTGTAGCCTTCACAGATTTGTGACTCTGTAGCTCGAAAAGGCTGGTTTGCTGATGTAGAAGAGTCAGTTGAGCAAAATGGACATACCGAGCAAAATGGTCATGCCAAAGCCGAATCAGGCGAATCAGAGCAGTTGGATGTGTTGTACATGAACTAGAGAAGGTAGGGAAGTGTTCCCGAGGCACACAACACAAGCATGACAGCCCCAGGATCAATCAAAGGTGATCGCACGAGCTGAGATAGCACCTGCACCACACGTGAGGCGCAACTTACCATATTAGGAAACTGCTCAACCGCAACTACACCACAGACCACTGCACACAATGCTGCTACATGGACATGATACTATTCATTTATTGGAATATTCATAGGTATAATTCATTTGATTTATCCTTTTTCCATTGGTACAAACATTATAGCTACATTTTCTTAGCCTCTCATGTTTGAGGGGGAGTGTTGGAGTTTGATATTCCATATATGGTACTTACAGCTTACATAAGTGATCATTACATCGCACCACAGTAGTTTACCTTTACTTTAGTGACTACTAAAGTATTCTACAGTATACCCATGCAATTGCCTACTGGTGGTGGCATCAATGGATGGCAAGAGGGTTTCAGGAAAGACAGCATCTGAGGGAGGAGTGAGGCAGGGTTACAATGCCCTCATTTGGCTCTGGATGCAACCAAAGGGGATGGCAAACTGACATTAGAAGGTCACAAATCAGGAGTGAAGAAGACATACATGACAGCCTGTACCCACAGGACCAAGTGGTTGGAAAGACAGGGATTCCATAGCCTCAGCTACTAGTAGCATGTTCCCACCCTCAGACATAAACAAACATCAAAGAAGACATGGATGCAGAGGGTATACCCAACACTGGGGAATATGATGTGATGGGGACCAAAGAAGTGGAAGAGGGAGACAATGAGCAAGCATAGTCCTCTCACTGGAAGGGGGGATGTAATGGTCTGACAGAACCATACAACCCAGCTGATTCAACTCAACATTCCCCTCATCCATCTATCAGTTTCAAGGAACTGGTTCCATAGCAACTCCAACCTAACTACTATATATAACTAGTAGTATCTCCCTGTCTTACCACAGTCTTCCACAGCATAAATAACTAGGGCTTTACCTAGCAAACCTCTGTCTGAAGACCCTTCTCTGTGTGACCTAGCAACTCCTTCGGGAGTGCAACATCACAACCTATACCCAGAACAGCCGCAGCAATGTTGTCGAGGACACCCTTAACAGGTAATCCGCTCAACAGCCGCACGTTGTTCTGCGGGTCGTCGGCAAAGCGATTAAGTAACACGATGGTTTTCTATTGGGTTTGAATGGCACGAGGAGGCCAGCGTGGGACATGCCGCAGACCTAGATTGCACCTTCAAAGTCAAGCAGCAAAGTCATTTCGACGGGTGTCGTTTGTACCGCGGGAGTAGGTGCGCCATGTCGATAATGGGGACCATGGAGAGGTTCGTCTGAGCGGCATGCTGCTCCGTGTTGGGGCATAGACAACTGGTGAGGAACGACGTGTCAAATGCCTATGCAATGGTTGTGTAGGTCTTCCCAGCGGTACAGCGCTTCATCGTCGCTCATCGTCAGTGCCTAGGTCCGGGTGAGCTTCACATCGTGCGCTCAGTGCGAGGTAAACATCCTCACCCTATATGGGTTGACGGCGATACAAGAATGGAATCCCCCAAAAAACTATAAGACCCGGTGAACCACAAACAGGTTTCATCAGCATCAGGGTCACCTCGTCGTGCACAAACATACCTCGCTCAGAATAAGAGGTCTATGCCTCCCCTCTTGGCACTGCACGAACTCGTGAGTCCAGAGCGCTATTCCCTCCCGCAGACTTAAGACCAAAAATGCATCTGCCACGGTCAGCAACGCAGGATATCGGCTAGACGTGACTTCTAGTATGTGGAGGAAAACGATGGGCCTGTACGTCAGCGTCGAAAACGCGGCGTTCACGCGAGCAACGGCATCCGAGGCACCACCCGCGAATTCGTTGGATTCGGTCGTTTGCAGCGCGACTTGGATGAGAACGACCTATGGCGAGCAAACGCATGAGAAGTGTAGTGGGCCCTTGCACATCGTCGACACAACGATACCTTTCCCTGGAACTCGGGTTTCTTCTTCAAAAATCGTTGAAAGGCCTCGATGTTATGCCTGACACCCTACTAGTATGACAATCAAGCATGAGAACGACAGATAGTCATAGTTACAGACACGCACCTGAATCTCGTCAAGCTTATCCCACCCGATGATCGTCTTCATGCCAGCATAGCGCTGCCTCAGAAGCTGAACCCGATGCTGAACGTCAGGTTCACATCTATTCTGTCGTGTCAGCGCATCGGCGTCAACATGGGTCCGTCGCAGAAGATATCAAACCTACTTCTTCTCACGCAGCGCATTGACGTTGATACCCATGGGAAAGACCCCGATGAGCTGACGAATTGGCCCTTGTGGGCGGCCCAGTTGTGGGCACCAGTACCGTTCCCAAAGGTGCCCTCGACCTGGATACCCTCGGGGAGGGCTTCGAGCGCGAGGATGCGGCTGACGGTCTGCCTAAAGTGACGGGCGTTCTTCTGCAGTGAACAAACCACAGAACGAACTGGCAGCTTCTTTGAAGAGCATCTCGAAGGCACACGAAGGCTTGAGTTCTGCGACGTCGCCATTGTCGAGCTTCGCTCCTGGGACAGCCTCGTTTATTCTCTCGAATGGGCGGGTGAACCGGTTACAACCTCGGCCGGACTTCCAAAAACTCAGACTTTCTGCCAGTGGCCCTCTTCGAAGGACTCGGAACTGCGCAGAAATAGTTCTGCCCCTACACTAGGTAGACTAAGTTCACTTCGACTGCAACACGAGGTCAAGGTGATTAAACAAGAAAAAGCTCTACAAATGGTATACACCACTGCAGCGACATTCTATACTATCAATGCAAACAAAAGAAATGCAAACCATCTTCACCACCGGTCTCTTCCATTACCATTACCGTAGTTATCATGTCCCCCACCTCCATATCGTGAACCTCCGCCGCCGCCACCGCCGCCACCTCGTCCACGGCCACCTCCATAGCGACCTATATGAACAAGTTCAACATAAAGAATTGATTAAACGCGACGGTACGCACTTCGGCCACCCCCTCCGCTGTACATTGCCATTTCCTCTAACTGGGGGGGTACATGGGCCTTCGCTTCTCGCAAGATGCTAATAAGTTCTCGAGCAGACTTGGAATTGTCTGTGGTGAAATATGTGTACGACGTGCCCTTCATACCCGCACGCTAGTAACGTGTTAGTTATGGAGAAAATAGATACAAGATACAGCTCACCCCTGTGCGACCAATACGGTGGATATAATCTTCACAGTTGTTGGGAAAGTCATAGTTCTGAAAAAACATATCAGCGACACAATGAGACAATGAGCGAAGAACTTACAATGACATAGCCAACATCCTTCACATCTTGGTGCAGACCAAGGGATCAAGTTATTGGTGGAGGGAGCGGCAATGAAGGCGACGGAAAACCAATTGAATGGACATGAAGCACATACAACATCAATAAATAAAAAACGCAAAAGATACAAGCGCTTCTGTGGACAGGACACAGCAGCAAACGGCACCGTAAGCTGACTCCACAGGGATAGAAACATCGTGGCCAGGAAAACAGGGACTGGACACATTGAAGCAGCGGCCGAAGAGGAGAGTCACCGAAATCTAGTGTCCAAAACCTGCCATGTGTTCGTTCGTGTGGTGGGGCAAGCCCAATCAAAACTAACATGGATGGAGGTTGCTTCTGTCAACAGAGCGGACAATAGACGACTGGGAGACCTCTAGAAGACAGCTTTGACCCAAGTTCCCGTTTCAAGGCCTATGTCCTGTGGGTGGTAATCGCGAGCAGCAAGTGGGAAAGGTGGAAACCCCCGTTAGCAATTTACCCATGCCCTCGATAGGAGAAGCATTCGAAATTACTGCCAAACCTTGCAGGTTGCTCGCGTTCACACGCGCGTAGTCCCAGTCGGAGCGCTTGGGGAAAAGAAAGGAAACGTACCTAGACCACGCGAGGCAACATCCGTGGCGATCAAAATTGGGGAACGACCTGCTTTGAATTCTCCAAGAACCCAATCACGCTCGCGCCTAAAAAAAAAAGTCGGCTCGACCATAATTCAGTTAGCAAACACGACTCACTGTTCTTTGTCTCCATGTATCGCCAAAGCGGGCCAACCATCTTGCCTCAGATATTTCGTGATGTCGTCAGCAACCCTTTTGGTGCCTACGAAGATCAGGACCTTAGCATTTTCAGAGCTGATTTGATCCAGGTGCTTGATCAGTTTCGCCCGCTTCTCGAAATCGCTGCAGACCTCGACAATTTGCTGGATGTTGTGGTTCGCGGTCAGCTCCATGGAACCAATGTTGACTTGGATCATATCCTTCAAGAAGTCCTGCACAAATCATTCCGTCAGTAACGTGCGACATCCGTTCAAGAATGAGCGTATACATTTGCCAATTTTTGCACGTCTTTCGGCCACGTCGCGCTGAACATCAAGGTTTGACGATCTGGACGGATTTGAGAAACAATCTTCCTGATCTGAGGCTCAAAGCCCATGTCGAGCATGCGATCGGCTTCGTCCATCACCAGGTAAGTGACACGCCGAAGATTCGTCTTCTGTGTTTCAAGCATGTCGATAAGACGACCAGGAGTCGCGATTACGACCTCTACTCCACGTTGCAAATCACGAATCTGGGGTCCCTTAGGAGCACCTCCGTAGATGGCAGTGTTGCGGATACGCGAACTCGCCCTACAATAGTTTTCATATTTGAATCGAGTACATCTATTTTGCATTACTTACCCAAACTTTGTACATTCTTGCTGGATTTGTACTGCAAGTTCACGAGTGGGAGCCAATACAAGGGCGATGGGCCCATCGCCAGGGGCCAACAAAGGTTGACTACATGGATCAGCGACGGTCAATAACAAGATAACGTGTACTTACGCATTGATGTGGAGCATGGCTGGAAGAGCAAAGGAAATCGTCTTGCCACTTCCAGTCTGTGCAATTGCAACGACATCTCTACCGCTTAATGCCATTGGCCATGCCTGGCACTGGATTGGTGTCGGCGTGGTGAAGCCTTGAGCAAGAATGGAAGACATGATGTACTCCGGGAAGCCAGCTTCGTCGAAAACCCGTACCGGTCTTGGAACACCGCGCCCTTGAACCTTTAAAACGATTAACAAAACTCCACCAATACTTTAACGTGCACTCTTACCTTGATGTCTTTGCTTCGCCTGAACTCTTCCACTTCTCGCTCGGTGAGAGCCGAAATCCGTTTATCTTCCACGTAGAAATTCTTCTCGAAGCGTTCCAGCTTCTGCGAGGACCAATCGATAGAGCGCAAACCACTTCCCAGATTACCCATTCGATCGTCGTAGGATCCCCCCCAATTCCCACCACCATGGTTGCCGTATCCGCCACTAGTATACCCACCTCCATAGCCGCCGCCATAACCGCCACCGTAACCATTGCTGTGGCTCTGAGAGTCCCAAAGTGAGTGAAATACTGGCCGAAGCAAATTCTGCGACGCACCATTGTTCAAGTAATTCTAGAAAGGTAGTGAAGCTGACCGGGTGAAGAAACGACACTGAAGAGTCGTGGTGCAAGTTTGCTCTGACAGAGCCACTGGAAGAAAAGTGGACAGATATATACAAATAAATTACGTAATCAAAAGTATTATATAATTCACCGGGCGGTGCATTGCACAAAGTTACAGTATCAGACAGAACTGTCACATAGGGACTGGGTATCATAATTGCGAATCGTACATGAGGTAGTTACTTGTATACTACCTTTCCAGACGTATTAAGATGACACGGGACATGCAAGTACTAAGTGATATACTTGAAACTGGGTAGGAACACGACCTCACATAACCGTGCATGGTTTGCGAAACCGGGTCGGTCTCCTGGATGACGGATCGTCAGGATACCGTGCGAGCATTTGCTTCACGAGGTCCTGAAACACATCGGAAATGTACCAGTTACGTTTGGCGGACGTCTCGTAGAAGGGAATATGCCAGCGCGCCACCAGGGACTGAATCGTGTTGCGAGAAACCTCCCGTTCAGCGACTAAATCTAATTTGGTGCCGACAACGACGATAGGAACGGTCTGTATATCATCAAGTTCAGTATCTCGATTACGGCGCCAGGGTGTAGAATTAGTTACGGCTTCACCACCCTTTACGCGATAGATCTGCTGGCGGAGGTTATCCACCTCACGAAGGCTTGCTTCTTGAGTGAGACTTGGGGACAGATAAGTGATGAGATAAGAAAGAGAACAAAGATGATACCTGAAAACCAAAACAAAGCCCTGGCCGGACTAACAAGTCGTGAAATATGGGCTTGAGTAATACGCCTGCTTCAACAAAGAGACTTTCTACCTTGATGTAGAGTTCTTTAAGTGCGGTAAATTGTTCGGCCCCTGCGGTATCCAGTACTTCAAGCTGGGCAATAAATATCAGAACAAGATTCCCATGGTAGGTCGGATCTGGCTAGGGTAGAACACACACGAGCTCACCGAAGCCTTGACACCATCGACGTCGACTATACGCCTGTAAGCTTCTGCACTGGTTGTTAGTGGAAACATAAGACTGGCAGAGTATCGCAAGATCCACCTTCTATTGTTGGGTCATAGTTCTCCAGAAAGACATCTTGCACGAATCGCACCGTTAAAGCGGACTTCCCTACCCCACCAGCTAGGTTCAAGAGATTATAGCTTGCTACCGACACAAAGCACTGATGTACCCACCACCAAGGACAACAACGTTATAATGTCTCATGTCGCGCGACATTCATTCAGATGGACGAGTGTTGGATGGGAGAATGTTAATGGGGAAGAGTAATCAGGTGTGGGAAGTATGCAAGAATAAGCAGTGTCATGCACGAATGTGGGCGTGATCTGGACACGAGGCAATAGCGAAGGCAGCTTAGCGTTTACGGTACTTGACAAGATGACAGCGACCAACTGACCTAACTCCCAGGCAAACTATCGATCAATAGAGGTTGGCTGGTCGCTTAGTAGATTGGCGTAAAAAGCTCAAGAGCTGTGAATTGGAAGTTTCCAAGGCAAAAAAAATCGGGTTATAGAGGGCGCTTGCTCCTAGTCCTACTACCAATTCGGAGGTGAGCGCGCAGGTACTCGATAAGAAATTTCGCCCGGTAGTGTACATCGACGATGACTCGTAATTATTATGTAATAAGCTGACACTAGTCAACTTGCCTCGACCCTCAAGTTTCTCTATGCCTCGTCCACGCGTCTTCTTTGACTTTTCCATCGGTTCTGATCCTGCGGGAAGGTATGATATATCTATAGCTAGCGTGTCAGATATACTTACATTGCTCCAGAGTCATCTTCGAACTATTCAACGATACAGCCCCAAAGACTGCAGAAAAGTAAGCGCTCTCAATGGCAAGTTAAACTCCCAGAAATGCATTAGAACTGAGGAGATTGCTGCAGCTTCCGAGCGCTATGCACAGGGGAAAAGGGATTATCGGTCGTCTCAGAACGTCCACTGTATTACAAGAATAGTATTGTCCACCGGTCTATCGATAATTTCATGATTCAAGGAGGAGGTCTGTCTTTAACTATGGTCGTGTTGCTCGTTACTTATCGTTACCACAGACTTCACGAAGCACAACGGCACCGGAGGGGAATCCATCTATGGGGGCCACTTTCTTGACGAAGATCTTTCTAGGCCCCTCGACTCAGAAGGGTGTGTCTTGAGCATCATTTCTCGAATACAATGATTTTTTGGCCTAATATTTGAATTATTCTAGACTTCTGTGTATGGCTAATCGGGGGCCTGATACCAACGGATCACAATTTTTCATTACCCTGCGAGAGTGTCCCCACTTGAATGGTAAGCGTTTCAATACCAGTTAATCCCCGTATAACTAAAGAGTGCTAGGTAAACACGTCGTCTTTGGAAAGGTGATCAGGGGTTATGAAGATGTGGTAAAAAGGCTAGCGCAAGTACCCGTAGATGCGAAGGATCGACCGCAAACACCGATCGTAATCTCAAATTGTGGTGAACTTGAACTGAGAAAACCAAAGCCAGTGGAGCAAACAAAACGTATGTTTTCCATTTCTTTCGACCAACCACATCATGTCCCATTCGGCTCTATGCAGGAGAAAGTGCCAAAAATCGCAAGCGCCACGATAGTCGCTCTCGATCACGCAGTGCAGACCGCGAGCGTCACCACAAGAAGTCGAAAATGCGGATTTCCAAACCAGATCCCCAGCCTGAGGACTCTCGAAGCTCGGAGGGCAACATCATCCCGCAAGAGACAGAGGAAGAATATGATGCGCGTCTGGAACGTGAAGAGCGAGAGCGAATGGCAACAGCTAAACGCAAAGAGTTGGAGCGCATCCAACGAATACATGAGAACACAAATTCAACCCAAGGTGTCCGTTTCAAAGGTATACCCACTGGATGCCCTTTCAGTATGCAACACTCAATATCTTCCATTGCTTCGTTGCAGGCCGTGGACGCATGAAATTTGTTGATCCAGAGCTACACCATCGGCAGTAGTAGTCAAGGACGTTCATAATATGAAGCACTGCCTCGTGCCACTGGAACTTACGATATCCTGCCATCAGAACTCAATTACTCACACCTATCTATGTTAAGAATCATAATGTTCACGATATGATAGAGACATAAAAAGTGTCTAGACAGACATCTCGACCGCCTGATCAGTATCATTGTCCACCGCGGACGTTGTGTCCTCCATAGTCTTCTGATCATCCGTCCTTCCAACAGTGGTTGCTTTTGCGCCAGCTGCATGTGCGAAACTGAATGACGGCCTGACAGTAGAAGTAGCAAGGGCAGCGGAAGATCCCGAGGCAGGAGCAGCGGAGGGGTCAGTCGATGAGGCTTTAGTCGGATGTGTGGGCCCTCGTTCAGTGGCCTGCCGAGAGTTTGTGCGCGACATCGAATGCTGGGGAGCCCGATCCTTGGTAAGTTCCAAGCGGGTGGTAATTTCACGTTCCTTTGCAGATATATCGACTGGTCTGCAATGTGTCAAAAATGTTTCTCGATTCGTGACAATGGACTTACTTTGCAGCACCAAACGGGTTCGGTCTTGGAACATTGAAGGCTAACTTTGGGGAAGATAAGGGAGATGGACTCGTGGAACCTGTGGAAGAACGAGGCAGTAATTCAAGCTTTTTACGGTTAATTTGAGGAGTTGGGGGAGTGGAGCTGCTTGCTGTGCGCGAGTGAATCAGCTGCAACGAAGCGTTGTCGCGGATACTTACGGGAAGTGCCTGGGGCTTTCCGCGCGCGCCGCCAGTCCCCTTCATCAGGGGTATCCCGTGCATGAACGGACTCGTGTTTACCCTTTACGCTACCTAACTTGTCATGCACGGACTCTTCAGGCGCTGAGGGCTTAAATCTGCTCCCCATAGTCCAGTGTTCCTCTTTATCCGCAGCGCCAGTCTGGCCCTCCGTGGTGGAGAAACCTGAGCCCCTCCGACGGGCCGACGGTGCCTCCGGTTCAGCCACTTTTGATAGCGGCCGTGATGATCTCCAGTCACTGGCTTCGTCAGAAACATTTGGTGGTGGTGGTGGTGGTCGGCGTTCCCCCGGCTGCCCATCAAGGGGACGTCGTGAAGACTCCCGAGAATCCCCGAAAGATGGAAGAGGGCCGTCCCTACGCCAGTTCCCAGAAAATTTGGAATCATCTTCCGAGGCAGCACTGCCAAATCCAGCCTTTTCCTTTGCTAACGCGGGATTAAGTCTACCATCGAATGCAAATCTAATAAAAACTCACGGGGTTCAGCAACGCTCACTCGAATAGTGCGACCCGATAGACTCTGATAAGAGTGTTAACAAATGTATTTTTTCAAAGAACTGAGATAACTAACAGAACCTGTCCTTGACAATGCATCTTTCAAGGCATCCAGTTCGGCAAATTCGATGTAACCAAAACCCTTTGGTTTGTCATCGCGGTCTTTGATTATTTTGATGGACTTGGCCTAGGTGTACGTTGGACACTGCAAGTCTTGACGAAGTAAACCACGAACCTGATGGGGATTGAAGAAACTAGCCAATTCGTCTTCGGTGATATCGAAGGCGAGGTTTCCGATAAATGCAGTAAAAGGCGGATGGGATGGCAATGGAACCTCTTCCCTCATGGAAGCGAACGGACGATCGGCTGGGCAAAGGTGTGAATCGGCGGGATACCGAGAGATCCAAGACCAAACATACGTCGAGAGGATGCAAAGTCATCGCGCCTGTTGAAGCGATCACCAGGGCGTGGCAGCCTGTCGTCGTCGGTCTTAATCGAAGCTGGAAGAAAGTTGACAAGGCAGTGTACACAATGATGCATAAAGTCCTTACGGGCTGAAGGAAGGGCGTCCATTTCATCAGCCCATGAGCCAAGAGCTACATGCGAGATCAGCCAGGGAGCGGGAGTGTACAAAATTTTATGCGCACTACTATCGCCGAGAAACTCGTTGAGAGACATCTTGGATGCCTTGGATTTTTTGGGCGCTACTCAGGGTAAGTTGCATAGTTATGCAAAAGCCAAGAAGCATACCCATGGTTGCAAGCTAAGCCTTTTTGTGATACTTTGCAGTGTATCTGGTACGTTGGCCGTCCGCTGAATAGCTGGAAAGTTGCCGAGGGAAAGCAGATATAAATTATTCCCACGCAATACTTTGTCATCACCACACATCCTTGGCTATCTACCGTTGGCAGCATGATCCTCCTCGAGGTAGGGCGGGATTTCACCGCGCCGTTCAGCACAAGCTAACATGACGATAGTCTCACAACGTTATTATACAAACAACCTTAGCAGACAAGGCTGCTAAGTGGGTCCATAATCCATACGATACCATGGCCATCGTGCTCATTGATCACTCACAAGACCTTCATCTCTCGATGTCCTGTTCGTAGATTTTGACGGAGTTAGATTCCACTTGTCAACGCCAGACAAAAAGACAGTGATTCAACTCTCGATGAACATTCGCTGCTGGGACGAGCTCGTAGCATATGGTGCACTAGACGTACTCAGACGGGAATACGGCGCGCTGATCAAGGCCCAAACGGAACCGGAATACCATATCAGTCTCGATATTGACCTTGAGCAGCTCCCGGGTGATGAAGGTGTGTGTTTAGCATCAGCTGAGGATCTCACTAATAGACCGCAGCGAGTCGGGATTCATTCATTAAATCCATCGCGCTCTTGAAGCGGAATGCCCTTGCAGCCCCATTTGAATCGGCTTTTCGTCAACAAAAGGAATTAGAGACTTCGGGAGGCGCTCTCGGAGACCTGATGCAGATCCATTATCGTGATGAGGAAGCTATATACATTCGGGCGTCGCCGGATCGAGTGACAGTCATATTCTCAACCGTGTTCCGCGAGGAAACAGATAGGATATTCGGTAAAGTGTTTCTGCAGGTGAGTTGGCCGCGTCGGACTCCAAGGCAGAGTTTCCGTGACATCGCCACCAGGAATTCGTTGATGCTCGACG
>JBBPQN010000668.1:0-13355 GCA_038092575.1 Boletus subluridellus
GCGAAGGAGGCAAAGAAAGGGCCAGTCACTGTACCACAAAATAGGAGCACTTTGAGTGCTCCCCCGGCTGCACCTCAGTCCTCCTCTACCTGGACATTCCCCACTAGTTATGACCCGCTCTCCCCTATGTTTACATTGTCAAATGACCCTCTTCCACGGCTTCCTCCAATTCGCACCTCAAGATTGTCCTCTCAGAGTAGTTCCAAATGCCACCCTGGGGGCCAGGACCCGAATCCCCACTTGGGGAAGAAGTGTCCCAGCGTTGATCAGCCACTTGCAGGCCCATCAAGTGGAGACAGCCTTGAAGTATCGAGTGTTGCCGGCAGTTGGGCCAAAGTCAATGCATCTTACTTGGGTTGCGAGGAGCCTGTCCCTACAGATAACAGCGGACCTGAGTAACCCTCAGTCATATAGTATCACTATGTACTCAACTACGTACATACTAGTTACAGCTCCGCAAACCTGTTGTCATTACAGCCTGCATTTTAGCAATAAACCTTACATTTTGTGCTACTCTGGGATAGACAAGGACAGTGTGTAGCACATGCTTGGCTTTGCTGAGATTGCCATCAAAACACTGTGTTCCACCTAGGTGTGACAGCCTACCCTAGAATGGTGCAGCCAGTGTCTCAGCTAGGCAACACTAACATTCTGTGGTGTCGGCTAATTGAACGGGTTGGTTTGCTGATGCGGGCAGTGTCTGTGGACATTGTTTGTTGGCGTGGTGTTGGTGAGGAAGGTGGGGAGTGTGTTGGGCTTTTGTAGTCCTTGTCAGTCTCATAGTGTCCTGCTGGTTCTCTGAACGACAGGTTGGGCTATTTCTTGTTCTAGTTGTTGTAAGACAAACCAGGCTTCTGCTTCATATGGGTGGAAGTCTTCTTCAGCTCGGGTGAATCCTGTGTGTAGGAAGTCGAAGAAATGAGGTGGGAATTCCTCTTCGTGTTTGATGTCAATGGCATCATTTGGGTCTTCATTGAACTCGAAGGCTTCGTAAGGAGAAGGAGATCTCTTCTTGATGAGGATCCAGATGTCCTTGGCTTTGATCATCTGTAAAAAAAAAAGGTAATGTAAAATTCCTAGGAGGATCTGCTCACTCCACTAGGTGCGAATCAAGTCAAAAACCTTCTTGACTTCACTGTAGAAAATATTGTAATACAAGGTTGGGTGGGCACAATACCGCTCTTGCACCACAACAACGTATGAAGTAAACGTAGGTAAAAAAGTGTGCCACACAAGGACACTCACACGTAGTGAAAAGAAGTCTGAAGGGTTTTGCACTGGTGTTTAAACCAATTAAGAGCACTCGAGCTCAGTGCTGCACCACCCTAGATAGCTAAGTGCCTTCACACCCATATAGGGTAGGTATATGTAAAAAGGAAACATGTAGCGCAAGTGCGCGAGAAGGATAAAGGATAAGGGTAGATCTCGTTAAGCCTTGAGTCCGGCTGTTTTCCCTTTAACGCTAGGGGCCGCATGTAACGATGAAGAGGAGTAGAGGATTGAGTGACAGAAGTGAAACTAGTCAAGTTCTTATGTTGGCAACCTCAAATCAAATAATGACTTGGGTCACTCAATCACACAAACTGACTGTAGAGCAAAGAGAATAGTTGAGAGGGAATCCCAACAAGAACTTGACTGAAGTTCTTGTGGTATTGGATTCAAGGTATATATACTGACTATGTTGTTTGTATCTATTATGACGCTGGTCCATGCGCGTGAGGCTATGTAATGACGAATCGTGTGAGTATTAGTAAACTAGGATGAGTAATATAGATGGAGATTAATAGGAGGCAGTGCTAGACATTCTAGACTGATGGAGATTAAATACACGAGGTTGACATGTGTTATAGGTGTAGACCTAGTTTGCATGGTCACGTGATGGGAAAAAGATAAGGTCATGTGATTGTGAAAATGTGAAGATGGATCACGTGACTAGAAAAGAAAGGGGTGAGAAAAGGGGTTCATAACAGCAAGTGCTCTCTTTCTGATATATCCTGATAATTGGTTATATTCAATCCTTACAAGAGAACCATATACATGTGAAAATATGCATTTTTCTTAAGATACGACAATATATTCCATAAGTTACAAAAAACAGATGATAAGATGGTATATGGAACAATTGAGACACCAAATTGCAGACAGACTACATATGAACATGAACACCATTGCAGAAGTGATGAGGGTGGGAGCAGAGACATATGAGCATGTAGAGTTGTGCACAATATGTGATATTGAGAATGTTAACCTAACTGTCATATTGACCCAAGCAAATTTCAAGATACATATGTAGTAACAAATGTACTCACCTATGGATTATTTCCAGCCTTCTTCCAGCCACTCCTGCACTTGGAGGGACCCCCCTCAGAGTTTCGTCCAGTTGCCTTTCACTTTCCCTTCGGCGCCAATGACTTGGGCCTCATTGGTTCTTCATCAGGCTCGATTTTGGACAGTTCACTGATGGGGTCGAGAGTGATAGTATTGACAGGGGTGATGGTCACTGGGACCTGAGAGAAAGGAGCCGAAACATGGGGAGACAAAGACACCTGCAAGGATAGTCGAGGAGGAAGTTGATGCTCCAACATCTCGACCACCTCAGGAACTCCACGTGAGGCAACATGGGGAGACGAAGACACCTGCAAGGATAGTTGAGGAGGAAGTTGACACTCCAACATCTTGACCACCTCAGGAACTCAGGGAGAGGCTAGTGAGGTTTCTGCAGGTGTGTCATTAGTGACAACAGAGGATTACTTGGACTTGGCAGTGTTAGCAACATGCGCAGCCACCTGCACTCGCATATGACTGAGGAACCCTTTTTTTTTGATGTAGATGTAGGTGCTGAGTTGTCATCCTTAGCCTTCAAGTCACTGCCCTGACCTTCTTCGTTCCTGAAGAAAAGCCTGGTATGATATTGGTTAATACAGATGTCATAGATAGAAAGATATGCACATGTTGAAGTGTTTTAAGAGCCCCTCCTTCCACTCAACATCTTCACATTCATTGATAAGACCCATTACATATGACGTAGTAAAAGTTGCAGTAGTTGAAATGGCCATCCTTCTCTGACCAACATGACTGCAAGCTGATTCTGAAGTGAGCCTGTAATATGAACATTAATATAGTATGGGATCAGTATTCATGGAACTTACTAGGACTGTGGCATAAGCAATGTGTGCTGCCTCCACCTTATTCATACGGTGGAGAACCACATTGCACAAATGTATCCCATGCGAGTCCTCACCATGTGCCATAGACAGACCTGTAAAGATATGCCTAGCAACCTGGTGGGGTAGGAGTTAGCTCTAATGATCATAAGAAACAGTGAGACCTACCCATTCAAGATAAAATCCACAGAAAAGGCCCAAGTAAATGTCTTCATTGTTGAACTTAGCTCCATTGTCCTCCCACAGGAACACAGGCAATTCAGTAGCTGAAATGTTGATTTTGCCACTCTTGAGTTTCTTCTGAGTCCTATTTGATTTAATTTCAGTTAGCATTGTCTAATCGTTTTAACCAAATGAATACATACTCTGTTATGATATACTATATTTTCAAACTTTTTTAACTTAGCACATTCGTGCACATACTTTACATCCTTCAGACTTCAAAGTCATGTGATGTGCATATTACCATGGGAAACTACACATGACCTATGGTCTAGACAAACACATTGCACACATGCCTTATTAATTTCCGTTCTTTCTTCCCATCATCAACTTCTTTCTCTCATGTCGTCTTCTCTCATCTATCTATAACAAGAAGTTGTTTCCACAGACCCTATGGTCCGTGCACCCATCTGTAACATATATAAAGTAGCTGTAGTTGACTGGACTCCCCAGTCTAATCCATTTGTGCCTTGTGACCTATATCCTTGCAAGTGCATTAAGGAAGACATCATATCACCTCTACTCTTTCTCTCCTCCCACCGTATCTCTTTGGTTTGGTGTAGCCTCGATGAGTCCCTGCCAGTGTTTGCTCAAGTGTGCTTGCAACACTTGGATTAGACTTATACACTGCCCGGGCTCTTGGGCTAAGGAGTACCCACCGGAGTTGTCCGTTTTTCATTTTCTTTATGTTCACTGCTTTAGAACGTGGGGCAGTACCCTGAGCTTTTGTCTCATTACATAAAACCTTCTCAGTCCCTCCATTGAGGTGATAGCTGCACAAGGGTCATGCCTTGTTTGTGAAGAGCGATATGGGAACAACTGTCATTGTGCAGCCTGTAGCAGAGCTTATATCGCTCTGTTAGTCCCTCGAGTGATTGGGGAGGTAGAGTGTCAGTTTCTAGTTTTTACATTAGTATATGTGTTGTTTTGTTCCTGGGTTTTGTGGACCCCAGAGAACTTGTTACGAGACCAGACAGAGAAGAAGGTACTACCTCCGGTTGAAAGTTTATTTTTTTAGATCTTCTACTTGCCGCATCCCTCAAGCTTGGTTGTAAGATACCTTGCAGTAAGGATTAAGCTGGCTCACGTTTGCACAAACCGAATAATGCAACAACCCCAACTGGTTCAAACCCCTACTGCTCCAGTATCTCCTTCACCACCTCCTTCTGTTACGGTTTGACCCGCAACAATGGTACTCCAACCTGAGATGCTACTCTTCAAGAGTCCTTGAAGATGACGATCAAGTCGAGGTCGATGTCAAGGATGACGACGACAAGAGAGAGAGTGAGGAAGCGAGTATACGATGACCAACCTGGTCAAAGGAACTGAATAGTCTACCAAGAGCTCTTGTTGAGCAGAGAACCCAGGGTATGAATGAGTAGATTCAGGTTAGAGATAAGTACAAGCGCTGCTCGAACTTATATACTAGTACAGTGGTTTAGCACCGGTCTAACCTGATATGGTAAGAGAAATCTAGGGTAGGTGAAACCGTGTCCAAGACGTGTCGCATCGCAAGTCACATGATGAAGGGAGAAACTGGAACAGGTGTAATAGGATCAAAGATCGGGTGATCTAGGGTCGACGTGGCAATGCTCAGGTGAGATAGGATCATGAGGCAGTGTGTTGGAAGATCTAGGATCAATGAGGCGATGAGCCACAGCCCAACTGTGAGGAGTTGGATCAGGGGAAGATCCAGGGAATCTCCAGGGAAGATCCAGTCCTTGTGTAGCACGGAAACGCTACGTCCGGGGGAATGTCCAGTTGATAGGTGAGAACCCTTGGAGTCCTTGTGATGAAAGGGAACTCATCGTCCAATGGGTGAATGTCCAGTCTGAAGCAAGAGCCCATCCAAGGCGTAAGGCCAGGGATTGTCCATTAGGGAGGGGAGATTGTAGCCGCAAGTCTTGATCGTCGAATACGATCTGGTAATACAATGCGAATAGTAGAGGGATTAAGAGGAAAAGGCATGGTGCCGCCAGGGCACGTGGTCGTGGGAAGGTCACAGGTGACATTAGTCACAAAACCATAACATTACCTCCGGTTCACATCGGAAGTACCATCTCAGATACATCGTCAGTTACTGTGGGTTGGTGACATCTTCGATGTCATCTAGGTCCAGGGGGGACGGATCCTGGATGAGAGTGAGTGATGGTGGATAGTGCTCGCTAAGAGGGTGGAGGACGGGGGAGTCCTCGGTGAGGGGTGCCAACAGGAACAATGGCTCGAGGGGTGGGGTAGGCGGGATCCAGTGGATAGGATCGGGCCAGTTCTCTTTGGCAGTGAAGATCAGGTCACTGGTGGTTGAGAAGGGGGAAGAAGGAACAGCTTCTTCATCTGCAGAGTTATTCGACCAGGGCTCTGTCCGGTGGCACCATTCGTCGAGAATGTGGACAATGTCCAGGACGATGGCAAGGGCGAAGGTGCACAGGGTGGCGAGTGCGACAATCATGGTGGTAGGAATGGAAGGCGGGTGTGCACAGGTCCAATTCCTTTTAACTGCGGGGTTTTCATTTCGGGAAGATCCGTACATCAATTAAGAAGTCAATCTCTGATATGGGCGCAGAGTTGAAACTCTTCAGAGTTTCTGGGTGGAACATTCGTTTCGGGTTGGTGTTTCATCTTGTTAAGCGCAGTTAAGAGCTCAAGTGAAATGTCCACAGTGATCCAACAGGATCATGGTACTGATAGGTTGCTTGAGATAGGCAAGCGAATCCTTTGTTATTGGAAATTATACAGCCATTGGGGCGTGTAGGTCATCAAGGGCGGTGTATTTTAGGCCATTCCAGGCTTGTCGGAGGAAGTTCTTTTGTTTTTTTTCCGGTGTAGACAGTTTCGGTCCCGTGTCTAGGGGAATGTAGGACAGATGTTCGCGAGGAGGTGATCCAGCGTGGCGATCTGTCAACGAAAACTACTGGGGAGCGGCTGGCTCCTACAAGAACCTATTGTTGGGTTCAGGTTGAAACCTCTGTTTCATCAGCATAGTTTTACGACGTAGGATGGTCAGTTACTTGGAGACATGGTGCAGTCTGTCTCGCTATCCTGGCAGATGTTCGCGAGGGGTGAACCAGCGTGGCAATCTGCAACTTCTGGGAGCTCATTGCTCCTGTTTCGTGGGTCCGAGAAAGTCCCCAAGGGGAGTTGTGCAGTGGAGGAAATCTGAAGAGATCCTTATAGGCCACCAACACTAGTTAGGGTTGCCCGTTAGTGGGCGGAGTCATTCAATCCGTTGGACAGAAACTGTGTCCAGGGTACCAGAGTGTTCCGCAATCTTGCGGGCCAGGTGCCGAACTGTCGGCCTTATCAACATTTCGTGGAAGGAGAGGGATCCATTGGTGAAAACAAGTGAGGAAAAGGGGAAATCCAAGGCGAAATTAGAAAATTTGCCAGGCAAGTTTGCCCAACAACCCATTCATGGGTTGCCAGGGTAACCAGGGGCTGCTCACCGCTGGTCCTAGCCAGGTCAGTGGTTGGCCAGGGATGGGCCAACCGGGTATCGCCAAGGTCAGAGTCCACGGGGACTCAAACTGTGTTCTCCCAGTTCCTATGGTAGGCGTGTGTCTGTTAGTCCACTAGGGACCGGTGTGAACTAAGGCGCCAGGGGTGTTGTTTTGCTGGTCAGTCCGCGGGGTCTGGCGGGGTCCGAGCGTAGTCTGAGTAGAAACCGTTCTACTCTCCACCCTCCTTTCAACCTTCCGTTAGAAAATCCAGCTGATAAGCTACCCTCCCCGTCCGGCGTGGGAAAGGGGGAGGCGAAAAAAAATTCCAGGTATTTGGAGGGAACCATCCCCCAAAGCAGCGGGTGAACGTTCTTTACCCGACCTGTTCCAGGGTCAGAAGTCCGGTTTGGATCGGGATACACGCGGGTTAGGCGAGTTCGCTTTGCCGGTACTTGTGAGTCGTTTGTTGGTAGTAACATCTGGCCGTCCCGGTGGACTTGATCAGGGTCTGGTGGGTATTTCTGAAGGAGGCAGTTTATCACTCAGTGCCATAGAGGGGTCGGGGTCAGGGGTCCTTCGTTGAATAAACCATTACTTGTTGTTGTCCACCAGGTTGACGAGTGTCCTGGCTGCCTACCACCTTTCAGTGAAGATATAGGCGGTGTGGGCCGTCCCACACTATTTTCGTCGTCCCGGGACCTGCTTGTATCTGGGGACCTCTCTTTGTTAGTCAGTCATGAGCCAAGGCAATGGTTGGTCCGTCTTGATTACCATCTGGCCGGAGAGGGAACCGGTGGCGGCATAGCAAGTGCCAAAGCAATCTTTCCTCTTGAGGGTGTGACCGTCATGAACCCCGGTCAACCCTCCTTTCAGTTTCGTAGTCCAGAATCATGGGGACTCGAGGAATAGGGTCGATTCCTCCGAGTCGTCAAGGGGGGGGGAATGGTGGTGAGATGGTCCAAGGGGTGTCCGTCCATCAGTGGAGGGATATTCCATCTCTTAAACAAGGGGGTGTCCAGAACCTTTTGTTTTGGTGTCTCGGGTAGCTAGTCTGAGGTTACCGTGTAGTTTAAGGTCGATTTCGGACCACCTAGATGAAGACCGGTGACAGTTTAACGACTTGACGGTCGTAAGGCCTGCTCCATTCTAAGAACCTTGGGGCCAGGCGGGGTTATGCAGTTTATCGTCATGCTGGACACCTAGTGACAGTTTAACGTCATGACGGATGTCTTGTGGTAGTTTAACGTCGTGCCGGATGTCCAGCGTGGTGCGTCGCAGTCAGAGCTTGGTTGAGTCCGCCGAGCTCTGTCGAGATCCATCCTCGGCAGGGTTTGTCGAATGAGGTGTTGGCTACCCGTACTCTTGGGTTACCGGGGTCTCCTCAGTGAAAGGGGCAATGATGGGTGATGACCCATTCTTCTTCATCGAATTGTCTGTATTCCACGACCAGGGGGCGGTCGCAGCTCTTGCATGTCTCTTCTTCTCCACAGTGGGGACAGTAGTTGGTCTCAGGGGTGGCAGCGTCCTCTTGCCATCCGTCGAGGGGATGGGGAGGCCAGGCCTCTTGAGTTCCCACTGTTTGGAGGAAGGCTCCGTCCGTCATCTCTTCGAGGTAGTGAGCCTCCGTCTCCTTGTTCCAGTCGTCGAGGGCCTGGACAGTGAGAGGGGAGGGATCGTCGAGGGATGGGAAGGGGAGCGGATCCTTGTCGGGGAGGATTGGCTGTTGTGGAAGAGAGACAGGGGCAGGGGGAATGACTGGGAAAATGGGGGACATCTCGTCCTCCATTACGACATGAGGTGTTACGAGTGGTGATACCCCCCCTTTATTTTCCCCTTCTCCCCTATCGCTGGACTACCCGGAGTCATCCCTATGGGACAACATCATCATGTCACTCCAGGAGTACGAGTTATCCGACGAAGTCTTCGTGGACTTCCAACCCATTCCAACTTCCTCCGAAGGCACAGCCTTCTTCTGATCCATTTCTTCCCACTTCCTATTTGTTCCGATTCTTATCTGATCCTACTTTCCCTGAGGACACTGCCCCGTTCCGTCACGTGCCTATTATACGCGACGCGTTTCTTATCTCATCATCACCATAGTGCCTCCCCTAACGGACTATTTCCTATTTGGTCTCACCTGCCCTAAACGCCTTCAGGCAGTATATATATTCGTGCTCCGCTTGTATCTACTCTCTAACTTTAACCTACACAATCTACCGTGTGCTTGGGTTCCCAGCTGGCTCGCTCCTCTCGCCACTGGTCTCGGATTCCTCTCCTCATCGTACTCTTCGTCCTCAGGAGAGTATACACTCGACGCTAGTCATGGTGGGACTAGTCGTACTTTGGAACCTTCCACAGTTGGAAGCTTGGTATTAGGAACTTAACACACGTTGGTGTTACTTGTTACGGGGTCATAACACCCCTCCCAACCCTTTGATCATGCCATTGACCTCAAAGAGAGCTTCACCCCAAAGGTTGCTAAGGCCTACCCTCTCAACCCGAAGGAACTTGACGCCTGCAGAGCCTTCATAGATGAACACCTTAAGTCGGGAAAGATAACCCCGTTGAAATCACCGCAGGCTTCCCCCTTCTTTTTCGTCCCAAAGAAGGATGGATCGGTCCATCCCTGCCAGGACTACTGATACCTCAACGAACATACCATCAAAAATGCCTACCCCCTCCCCCTCATATCCAATCTCATGGATAAATTGAAGGGATCCCGCCTCTTTACGAAGATGGATATCCAATGGGGATACAACAACGTGCTAATCAAGCCTGAAGACCGCTGGAAAGCGGCCTTCATCACACCCTTCGGTCTCTTCAAACCGACAGTAATGTTCTTCGGGATGTGTAATTCACCCACCACCTTCCAAGCTCTCATGAATCACATCTTCAGTGACATGATGGCAGAAGGATGGCTTGTTATTTACATGGACAACCTCCTCATCCACTCCTCCTCCCCAGCTGTTCATGAAGAATGAACAAAACAGGTCCTTGAACGACTTCTGGAGCACAAACTCTTCCTCAAACTCGAAAAGTGCTCCTTTGACATTGACGAGGTGGAGTACTTAGGGATGATCGTGAGGGAAGGGCAGGTAAAAATGGACCCGGTCAAACTAAGTGCCATTGACGACTGGAAACTCCCAACCTCTGTTAAGGCAGTCTGGTCGTTTATAGGGTTCTGCAATGTCTACAGGAAGTTTATCCCGGACTTCTCAACTCTAGCCCACCCTCTCATTGAGTTAACAAAGAATAACGCCCCCTGGGAATGGAAGACACCCCAACAGACTGCCTTCCTTGCTATCAAGGAAGCCTTCACCAAGCGACCAATTCTGCGTCTCCCCGATGTCCTCTCCCCCTTCTTCATTATGACCGATGCATCCCTCACGGCCACAGGAGCCATCCTCATGCAAAAGGACACCAATGGCGACCTCCACCCCTGCGCCTACCTCTCCCAAACCCTCTCCCCAGCCGAGAGGAATTACGACATCTATGATCGCGAACTCCTCACCGTCATCCATGCCCTCGAAGAGTGGCGACACTATCTCCTGGGTACCTCCCACACCGTCATGATCCTGATGGATCACAAGAACTTGACCTACTTCAAGCAACCCAGGAAACTGTCCCACCGCCAAGCCAGATGGTTGATGTTCTTGCAGGATTTCAATCTGACCTTCCACCATCTCCCTGGAACCCAGATGGGCCCAGCAGACACCCTCTCCCACAAGGATGACGTCACAACCACCAGCGACAACCAGGATTGTTGTGAGGTGACTCGAGCAAACACTGGCGAGACTCTACTGGGGCTACACCAAACCAAACGATGAAGAGAAAGCAGAGGAGTGAAGAGTAAAGCAGAGGTCTTCCTTAATCAACTCGCAGGGACGTAGGCCACAAGTGACAAATGGATTAGACTGGGGAGTCCAGTCGAGTACAGCTAGTTTATATATGTTACAGGATGGCGCACGGACCATAGGGTCCATGGGAATGACTACTGGATTTAGATAAATGAAAGAAGAGTTCGTGAGAGAAGAAGAATGATGATGGGAAGGAAAAGCGGAAATTAATAAGGCGTGTGTGCAACGTGTTTGTCTAGACCATAGGTCACATGTAGTTTCCCACAGTCATGTGCACATCACGTGACTTCAAAGTCTGAAGGGTGTAAAGTGGTGCGCGAATGCACTAAGTTAAAAATGTTTTGAAACTATAGTATATCATAACACTACTCCCTCTTTAAGACTCGAATTCCAGACGAGTGCTGTGATAATTAGTTTCGGTAACGTTTTCGTAACGAGTGAAGAGTGAAGAGAAATCTCCGATGGTTAGGCCACGAAGTTTCCGAGGGGCCGAGGGATTCTTTTTATGAAAATCGGCGACTGCCTGAGGGGCAGTATTGATAATGTTGCCTGATTCCCATGTCCTATCGGATTTGTCGTAACCTTTCCAATGTACGAGATATTGAAGCTGGCGGCCTTTAAGACACGAGGCCGTGATGTAGCCGATTTCAAATTGCTCTACTCCTTCTTCATCAACTTCTATTGTGTCAGGGCGTGAGACTGGTTGTCCTGGGAGGGTTGCCCAATAAGGTTTAATGCGTGAAATGTTAACGGTGGGGTGGATGCGAATAGAGTTTGGCAGTTTGAGTTTTACGGCGTTAGGAAGGACTTCTAGGATTTCGTAAGGACCAATCCATTTTTGTGTCAACTTCTTTGCTGTGTATGGTAGCTTCAAATGTTCGGCTGAAAGCCAAACCTGTTGTCCTTTCTCATAATTGGGAGCTTCGGAGCATTTAGATTCCAATTGTTTCTTCATTCTTTCTCGTGCTTCCTCCAATGCATCTTCTACTTCTTTATGGCTTTTTCCCATCTCCATGCCAAATTCTTTTCCCATGCCTTTAGCTTTTCCTTCAAATCCCATACGAGGGGCGTAATTACGTGTGATGTTGAAAGGAATAGTACTGGTGGCAGTAGTGAGGGAGTTGTTGTGATGGAATTGAGCGACTTTGAGCCAATCGGCCCATTCAGTCTGTTGCTTTGCTACGTAAGAGCGGAGATACTGTTCTAGTTCTCTATTAATACGCTCTGTTTGTCCATCGGTTTGTGGGTGATAGGCGGTGGAGATTTTCTGGGAGATAGAAAGAAGATTACATAGTTCGGAAGTAAAGTCCGAAACGAACTGGGGACCTCGATTGGAAACGATCATAGAAGGAAGTCCATGGATACACCAAATATTGTCTCTAAAGATAACAGCTAAGTCCTTTGATGAAACTGTATCGTAAGTGGGAATAAAAACAACTTCTTTGGAAAATCGATCAATGACGACACATATAGCAGTATAACCGTGGGAAGCGGGTAAACCCATAATGAAGTCAACAGATAAATCTTCCCAGGGTCGTTTAGAAGCTGGTAAAGGAAGGAGTTTTCCTGCCGGTGCCTTTGACTTTCCCTTTGTTTGGGCGCACACTTGGCAGCTATCTACATAGTTTTTAATGTCTTTTGTGACACCAGGCCACGAGAAATGATGAGTAAGAAGATGAGAGGTACAAGCTTGTCCGGAGTGTCCACCGATGGGGGAATCATGACAAATGGTAAGAAGTTCTGTACGTAATAGTTCGGGAACAAAGACTTTGTTTTTGTTGTTTTTGAAAATATAGTTATCGTAATCGTAAGTGTATTCGTTAAAGGATTCTTCCCGTATTTTTTTGGATTCTTTTATAATTTTATCGTAGAAGGAAGAGGAGAGTTCGATGTTGTTAATAAAAAGAGAAGGTGGTAAAACGGTAATGTTCTGGTTGTGATCTGTGACAGCATCACCATGGTCTGGTCTGCGAGATAAGGCATCTGCGCAACCATTCGATGTACCAGGTTTATAAATAAAAACATAATTGAACTCTTGAAGGAGTGCATGCCATCGAGCTTGACGACCGGATAAGGTTTGGGGTTTTTTCCAATATTCGAGATTCTTGTGATCTGTCCAGATCTCGAAACCTTCCCTACCAATTAGGTAGTGTCGCCATTCTTCTAATGCTCGAATGACTGCCAAGAGCTCTTTATCATAGATAGGGTAGTTGCGCTCAGCGCTGTCGAAGGAGTGGGAAATGAAGGCGCAGGGTCTCCAGAGACCTTCATCGCACTTAACCGAAAGCACTGCCCCTGTGGCAATATCCGAGGCATCCATTTCAAGACGCATTTCTTTGTCTCGATCGGGATAGGCCAACAGGGGTGATTCCTTAAATTTGGCTTTCAAGGAATCAAAGGCGATTTGGTGCTTCGGTTCCCATTTAAACAGAACGTCCTTTTTGGTAAGATCATTCAATGGGCGTGTGATGTCTGTGAAACCTTCAATAAATCGTTGGTAATAATTACAGAGTCCGAGGAAGCCTTGTAGTTGTTTGAGGCATGTGGGAACCAGCCAGTCCAATACCCCTGACACCTTCTTTTCCTGCATTTCTACTCCCTCTTTAGATACTACCATACCGAGAAAGTCCACTTTGTCCTTTGAGAAACTACATTTTTCTGGTTTTACATAGAGA
>JBBPQN010000669.1:0-13354 GCA_038092575.1 Boletus subluridellus
AACAAGTCTAAACCTGTTTCATCGACGGCCTCTCTCTCCCGCAACGACTCTTTGGAGAGCATGCGTCGCCGCACCTATGTTGACCTATCCGCGGAAGTGTCTCAACCCACTCATACGTATCAGGTCCATCAGTCCTCTCAGGGACTGCCCCACCATCCCCATTCATATCTCAGGGCGCATCATCACCATCATATTAACCATCACCATCACCAGCTTAATAATTACTCATCCAAATCACCCACTAAGCCAAATCCACCTAATGCTCGCACGTATCTCCGCCATATGGTATCAGCACCAAACATCCAACCACTTGTCAAGCGCCCATCATTATCAGAGGCTTCCTTGAGGTCGCATACATTGGGATGCGATCGTCGGAATGGCACGCGTCGCACGTTTATCGTCAATGATGAAGATAGTATCGCGGAATCTGATTACGAATCATACTCCCGCGTTACCTCAGATGATCATGAACATCAGGTACACCCACCACTCCCACGAAACTGGATCGAATGCGTCGCCAGAGCCTTATTAAACGGTGTCGGCGGTCCGGCGGCCGTTACTTCGGACACCGCATCCACGAGGACGGCAAGGACGGCATCGACACGCAAGAGCTCTGCACTGTCCGACAAATCGAATCGAGAAGAAAGAGGAAGGGCACTGACTCGGGCTGCGAAACCGCCATTGCTTTGCGTACAGGTGAAAGACGTAAAGGCAAGGACAAGCCAGGGTCAGGTGGCCTGCACGAGGGTTATGTGTCGTTCCACGCCCACGTCACGCGCGGGTTCACGGGCGCCGAACGGTGCCCGTGATGATCATACGCAGACCAGGAACGGCGGAAAGAGGAGAGAGGAGGGTAGATCAAGGAATCGTCGGAGAGGAAAGGATCGGGATGCTGATGTCGTGCCGTCCCTTGCTCGAACGAAAGCAGAGAATGATGGCTGGATGGCACCACGTCACGGTCAACGTTATTCGAGCGGTTGGGGAATGGAAAGTGGTACACAGGCTTACCCGGGTCGAATATGGTCTGATGACAGCGACGACGGTGACGAAGAAGATGAAGAAGAAGGAGAGCTCGGTTTAGATCGTTTGCTCGCCCCTGCTCGACGACAGCACTCTATTCAAAGTCTACGAAGACATCTCCAACGGCCTCCATCCCAGGTGTTTGGTGGCCGTGGTGCGTCACGTCCCAGATCGCCTAGAAGCGGTAGGGCGAGTCCATTCGAAGGGGCTCCAACCGGCCGACTAGACTGGGGAAATGCGTCATGGAGCACAAGTCGAGGTCGGGAATGGTTAACAAGTCAAGGCGAAGAAGGCGAGGACGGATACAGTTACGTCTTCTCCGGCTCAGAGGAAGGACCGGGCAGGCCCAGTACTAAATGGAGACGGGGCCTTCCCGGTGTCTCGCAATGGACGACATCCCCGTAAGTCTGTGACACTGGTTTCAATAAATTGACGACAGTTCTTTTTCTTTTAATAATAATGTTTTACTCACAAAATTTTTCTGCAAATGGATCCATCGTGTACGTACGAGATGCATCATGTCCGCCCCTTTTTTTACAGTAATACGTTGGCACTCTTTATCGTTTTTTTTTTTCACTCTAACAAAGGTAGTCGTATGGTTTATCGTGGTAGATTTAATGGATCTTATGTGGGTTAACATGTTCGTGTCGATCACTGGCCGAGGATCGCGAATTCGAATATCTGTCTCTCTAGACCAGTCCGCGAATCGAACGACCTCGGTACTGTGACAAGATCTACGAGAACTTTGAGGACAGCAACACAAGTTGCGTCATGCAACGTTGTTTGATCTTGCAGATCGTGACACTAGGATTTTCAAGATTTCGAGGTCGTGTCGAGGTACTACTTTATCAACTCTATGATGTACAACGCATTTCCTGTCCTATTATCTTGACTGTTTGAATTAATGTATTTGTCTGCTTGAAGCTTTGAATTATATTGTGTTGCATTTGTATTTTGCGATCGCTTCCGATAGCCTCAAAATCTTGAGGATCGCTGTGTGAACGTTTGAACATTGAAACGTTCGTGTCATGTCCTTCAAGGAAGTGGTGACATCTCGAGATGTCAAGGGTTAGGCTTTCCTTCCGTCCCCGAACGCATATACGCAAGCAGCTCCATAACTACACCATATGAAAGAACTGCCTGCCTGTGAGGGGATCAAACACCATATGGGATATCTCACATCGACGAGATAGGTAGCTTAGTCCACGAGTATATAACGCACGTGAGCTGCATGTAGTAGATTGCATGTCATAGTGCGGTGGTGGATACATAACAAAAGAGACACGAAACCGGAACGACGACATACAGCTCACTATAATCAGGGTATCAGACACGGACGAAACCACCAGACAAGAGCCACGCACGAATTGGAGGGCGGCACCCTTGGTCTTCTTCTCACCACCGAGTTCGAAGCTAGAATCGCGAGTCAATCCGACGGCATAAACGACAGATCAAAAGTACGACGTACTGCTTGCATCGCTTCAACGCCAGCTGCATCTTGTACTTGCACACCGTGCATTCAAGTCTCAACACGACCTTTTTCGTGGTCTTGGCCTAGGAACGACGCGGTGCATGAGGAACCGCAAAGACGAATGGTCTGTGATCATTCTACCTTTTTGTGGAAGACCGGCTTCGTCTGACCACCATAACCTGATTGTTTACGGTCGTAACGACGCTTTCCTTGGGCGAATAGCGAATCTTTGCCCTTTTTGTATTGCGTCACCTTGTGGGGCCTGGAATGAAGCGATGAGGGGCTTTGAGGGAATATCATGATGCAGACACGTACGTGTGCTTCTTGCACGTCTTGCCCTTGCAGTCTTGGGAACGAATGAGCTGTCGATATGGCAAGCACGATCCTGCATGACTTACATGTTCGTCGTGTCCTACAATTTGTGCAGGTGAGGGGACGGCGCACAGATTGACTTTGACCACTTACTTGGGGATGTTGACCATCGTTGTCGGCGTTGGCGTTGGCGTAGACGAGTCTTGACTCTTGAGATATGCCCTCGGCTGGCAATCGCCGGGCGTGTTGTACTGTGCAGTTTCCAATTAAGGTTCAGTCCCCGACATCAACCGTACGGAAGATTCCGCAATGGCACTTGCATGTGTAGAAGGCAGTAACCTAAGTATGAAATGTTGGATTCCGAGCATGCATACTGTATAACTCGAGATGTCCTCCTATATATTACGAGCGTACGCTCTCTCGTGCACACTCCGCGTTCCAGTTAACAGGCGTTAGCTCCTTTACCCTCTGCTGAAACACGCTTAAAGTACAGAATTCCGGCGATCCAGCAAGATGGTCCCCTTCCTTTGCGCATATGGGCAGGACCAAGTTTTTGTTCTTGTACCGCATCCGAACATCTAGATACGAGATAGCCATCAATGAGAATGGATACTAAAGGACCCGAGCGAAAAACGTACAGTGTTCCTCCTTCGAGTGAGCGCTCCACAGTCCACTCAACAAGGATTGCAACCCCGATCCCCCTCCCGAGTGCCTTTTCTTGAAGAGTTCAAAAGTCACAGATGACGTGAATGGTGGCCACCTTTCAGTTACGTTAGACATTGTCTCCACAAATGGGGGAGAACATAATACTTCTCATCAAAGACATCGAACGTGCTGCACAGTGCAGCCAACGCGGAGTCATGGGTACTATAAACAAGGATTTTCAATGGATCCTTGTCCCCTTGCTCAATCTTGGTCTGCATTTTGGTCGACACATCCGCAAGGAGTCTGCCCATACCCAGACGGCGACCCTGCTCGGTCTTGACTGTTCAGAGGAATCGAACATCCGTGAGATTCATGCCTGTCGAGATGAGTGATCTACTTTACAGACTGTTTCGATGCCAAATGTCAGTGGATCGTCAGCAAGACGGAACGTGAGGACATACTTGTAAACCACTCGTCTGATACTGCAGATTCCTGAAAGTCAAACACGAACATCATCAGGCTACTGCTAAACTTTGAAAGTTGGGGACGTACGATCATGTCAACCACTTCGGGATCCCAAAACTCATCAGGGACTTTGATTCCGTGTGCTGCGGCCGAACGAACCTGGATATGTAGCTTTATATTGAGAAACTAGCTCACAAGAGCTTTCCTAGGGCTCACAGTATCCAAAATGCCCGAAGCACGGGGTGATCCATCTACGCGGATCGGTTTACCTTTAATGTATTTCGACAATCTCTCGTCCAGAGTCTGGAGTCGAGAGTTCCACCTGGCAGCAGCAGCTACGATACAGAACATCAGGACCCGCTACACATTTGGAACGTAAAACATACCTTCAGCAAAGCACAGCTCTAAGAAACCAAGCTGCGGGCAAGATAGAATGTTACTAACGATGTTCTCGTCTACCTTATTCCTGTGAAGACGTTTATCATCTCTATTCCATCGCTTCCCACAACATACCTAACCAAGATCGAGGGTATCACACCATTGGCGCAGTGCGTTTGGGGGTATAATCCATGAACGATATGTTCGAGAGACTCGATCGTCCGCGGGACATTCGTTGAGCTGAACAAAAGCGCAACCTAGTCAGGAGGCGAACAGATATGATAAAAAGCTGAGTCACCGAAAATAAGCCTGCTTTTCGTTCTGAAGTGTCCCGGGGAGAAAACCGAGCCTACGAGAATCAGTCAACGTCACGCGACGGACGACACCGTTTTTGCATACCTGTCAACATAGAGTTTTCGCAACGCGACACCGAAATTGTACGTGGACTGAAGATCGTTGAGCGACAGTTTGAGTTGAACGAAGTCGTAGATGATACCTCCTTCCCGACGTCTGTCAGGTCGCCCAAAAGACTGTATGAATGACGTCAGACTCGTGGCGTCCTCCCATTGGATGTGAATACCATAAATTCGCAGCAGTGCTCCCGTCCCGCATTTCCGTCCCTCGTTTGAACCACACCCCTTCGGAACCGGGCTCGCTGAGCGCCGTCGTCGTCGTCGAATTCACTGCCTCGCGAAACCGTCTCGCCGCGGAACACATTTGCCAATGTTCGGGAATGGACGCGGGTGGGTCTGCCATACGGGTCCTCACTGGGGTTCGCTCACCTGGGAAAACACGCGTTAGGTGGGTGTAAGGTGTCAGCAGCACGGAACGGCGGCGCACCATGCCTCACGTAGAGGTGGACCTGCTCGAGGTCGAGTCCTGAGGGAGCTTGTGGGTATCCTTCGACGTCTAACGGCTCGCCTATCAACTTGCGTGGAATATATATGAGCGCGACTGGCCTGGCTCATACCACAGAAACGGTACTCACCAAACTCCTACTCACACGACCACTTCCTCTTTCCATAGCGTGATATGCGGATATGCGGGAAGGTTGAGAAGTCAGTGTGTCTGCTAACAAAGGTATTGAAGTCAGTTTTGCAGCCTGAGCTGGGTCAGTCTCAAGTCTCAAGTTTCAGCAACAGAATAAACCGTCCAGCAGCCTGACAAGTGACGCATGGTGGCAACATGTCAGTATGTTCACACCCTCCCTGGGAAGTGTTGAAGCCTGGCGTGGTAACTAAGTGGTGAGGCGTTGTGGCTTGCTGCACATTGTCACCGTGAGCATGGATCAATTCAACATGACAATATTCATACTACATTTACATTTCTTTCGCTGGCCAAGTGTTATACAAGGTATAAGGATACAACAGAAATTGCCTGATTCCTGCCTAGGTGCTGCCTATGGCTTGATTGCAATCTTCAACGCCCCTCGACTGCTCATCTTGTCCAGCGCATCTTGGTACTCTTCCAACTTGAAAATATCCGTAACCATTCCCTTCACCCTGACCTTTCCGCTGTCAAGGTAGGCAACGGCCCGAGGGAAGCAATACGTTTGCGAGAAAGATCCGATAATCTACGATGTCAATGGGAAAGGTTCAGGAGGGACGTTCCGACGCATGACTAATCCAACCCACCTTGATCTCGTCGCCAAAAATCTTGGACGGTGGCCAGTGTACAAGGGCCTTGTTCTCGTAGACGCCGTATATCATCAGTGTTCCTCCCCTGCGCACATAGTTGATGGATTCATTCGCGAGCTTCTCCACTCCTGTAGCCTCCACAACGATGTCAAATCCGTACGGATTGTCAGCTTTAAGTTGAGCCCATTGCGGCTCAGGGTCCTTGCGGTCGAGCTCAATGTACTCATCAGCGGCCTCGAGTTGCTTGGCGATGTCCATCTTAATACCCTTGTTGGCCGCGATCACGACTTTTGCAGCGCCATTGAGCTTCAGGAGCTGGGCCAGTATGAGGCCCGTAGGACCAGCGCCAAGAAGGAGGACGTCGACGCCGACTGGCGGGCTAAGCTTATCAAGGCCATGGATAGCGCAAGCGGCGGGCTCCAAAAGAGTTGCCTCTTCATCGGTGAGGTTCTTTATCTTGTAAAGTTTCTTTTGCTGACTGAACCACGAGTCGGTATTCGATGACCAACACCACGATACGGGATAAACTTACTATACAATGTGTTCGGCAAATCCACCATCCAACGTGACGCCGCGCGCATTGAAGCTCTCACACAAGAGGGACTGCCCACGTCGACAGTAGAAGCAATTGTCACACTGCACCACCGGTCCGAACAAATCAGTACCCTCATTTTCAAATTTGAGTGTGAAAAGGGACACACTCACAGTAATGCCCACATCAGCAACGCACCGGTCGCCTATCTCGAAGCCCTTGACATCTTTACCCATTTCCACGACCGTGCCGATGGCCTCATGGCCAGGGATCAGCTATTATAGCACAAGATAAGCGATCTGATTGATCCATTGATCCGAAGAGGAAAACCTTACCGGGAACTTTGAGATGAACTCGCCGTCGTGGATGTGTGCGTCAGTACCACATACACCTATTAAACGAGACGGTGATCTTATCGGTCAGCGTTATGCAGCGGTTCAGCGGGTTCCCGACTAACCACAGCACGTCACTGCAGAACAAGATTAGCGCGCCGACATTACTGAGTGTACGAAATCACCTTTGAGAAGGACGTCATCATCGCCGACGTCGGGTATGGGGACTTGCCTGATCTCGAAATCCTGAGGCTAGATAGCAACGACAGGTTAGAGGTGCGCAAATTGGACGTTGAGTGAGGTAACCTTGGTGTACCACAGCGCTCTCATGGTACCCTGAGGCATGTTGGAGGATGTGGGGAGCGGAAAGAGGGAGAGGATGAAGTGGGAGAGAAACGACAGCGGTTATCGCAATCCGCCTTGGCCCGTTTTATACTGGGATTTCTTTTCAAAAATGTACCCATCGATCTTGACCGTTTTGGAATGCTAGTCGACGTCACTCAACCCTTTTCGGGAAGGTGGCAACGATAAATGATATCACGTGGTGGAGGTGTTGTTCTCTGCACTCGTCTTTGTCGCGCTCATGGACCCCCGTCAGGATGGTATCTCCACCGATTCTCGCCCCGGGAGCTCCTCATCCATGCGTGCGGTCAAAGACATCGCATTTGGGAGTGTAAGCTCTCCGACCGACCCAGATCTCAGCTCATTTTCGCACACACATAGATCGCTGGCATGGTCGCGGAGGTCTTTGAATACCCATTTGACTTGGCAAAGGTTCGTTTACAGTCACAGGTCCTCGATAGCACTGCCCGCTTTGGTGGCCCCCTCGATTGTCTCGCCCAGACCTGGCGAGGTGAGGGCATTCGGGGACTATATCGCGTAAGTCCCTCCACTGCCTCAGCGCCGTCTGTATCATATCAATGCTTCGCACCCATCCAGGGTCTCCCAGTTCCCATGTTCGGCGCCATGGCAGAAACTGCTGCTCTCTTCGTAGCTTACACCCAATTCCAGAACCTTATCCACTGGTCCACTCCAGCCACCACCTCTCGTCAGCTCGCCTTTCGCGAACTTGGTCTTGCAGCCGCTGGCGCTGGTTTTCTTGCTAGCTTCATCGTGTCCGTGGTCGCTTCACCTATCGCTCCATGACATAATAACGTTTGCGTGTCTTTAGGACCCCAATAGAACTAGTCAAGTGCAAAATGCAAGTCCAAATGCTTGCAATCCCCCCGAGGATCCCCAACTTCAAAACGATACCCCCTTCTTTTGTTCCAGCAACTACTATCGTCAGTAATATTATCCGTGCTTCTGCTCCACAGAAGTCCGCACTTGTCACACGGAAATTACCGGGCCCAATAGCAATTATCACAAGCATCATACGTACTTCAGGTTTGAAAGGCCTCTGGGTCGGCCACGTCGGCACCATGATTCGTGAGACAGGGGGAACAGCTGCATGGTTCGCTTCGAAAGAATTCTTTGCGTCACTGCTTCTCGCTAGGCGCACCCGATACCAACCACCTCTATTCAAGAGTTTCACACCTCATAATCAATCCACCGAATTATTACCCTGGGAATCCGCCCTCTCCGGCGCATTAGCCGGCGGGGTATGTGTGCTTTCGCTTTACCCTGCGGATACCGTCAAGTCCGCAATTCAGACCGTAGAAGAACTCCGTCCCCCAGATAAGTTTACCCATTCAGCACATCGGACGAATAAGGTAGGGGGATTTTGGGAAACGGCAAGGGCAATGTACAAGGCGCAGGGGTGGAGAGGCCTGTATGCGGGCTGTGGCATGACTGTAGCCAGAGCGATTCCTTGTAGTGGCATAGTGTTCATTGTGTATGATGGGCTTAACCAAAGGTATGGGTAAGCGAAACAGTGCAGGAGGATTGGGATTTTCAGAGACCATGTGTAAACTAACTCACACTCACATATCTTCTGCTAGACACAGACCTACATTTGTATTTTGTACATAGCTAATCATGTAGCATCCCCGATCACTTGGTCAACCAATCTATCACGAAGAGCGCCGCTTCCCGGATCATGGTAGGGGTGCATTCGTGCCCAACGTTGTCCTCTAGCACTACCTTCTTCACACCATTACCGACTTCTAGCTCCTCAACAAACTCCTGACTTGCAGTCCAAGGCACCAGTTTGTCCGCGGCGCCTGATAACACAAGGATCCTCTTACCCAAAAAAGGGTTCTCAGCGTTGTTTTCCCGGAACGCAAAGCTGGCTGGATCGTATGCGTCTACGTAGGCTTTCAGCTGGAGTGGATAGTACGGTGGCTCAATGGGGACTCCACAAGACTGAGCGCGCTGGGATATAAGTTTGGTATAATCTGGGCATCCGATGATAGGAATGGCGAGCTCAATCCGGGGTTCTGGTCAAGAGCAGGATATCGGAGGGAGGTAGCAATTCAAATTCGAACGACACGTACCGCGGGTAAGTGCGATCCAGGCTGAGTGACCTCCGAGACTGACACCTGCCACTCCCCATCCGACGATGTTCCGCTCGACTTGAGGGTATAGGTACGCAGGGATATGGTCGATCAGGAACGTGAGGTCGTGTGCTGTACCAGCTAACCAGTCCCAAGTCAGCATGAGGGCGATTTCGGATTGAGAGGGGCTTTTGGTCTACGTATACATACTCTGTATGGTGTACATATCCACGCTAAAATAACTCACGCTCGTCAGCAGGAATACTCAGAGGTGGGGTTAGTGCAACACAACTGACGCATGTTGAGAATTGTTCCTAATGGGGTCCTTGTGCCATGCTTGGTTTCGCAGGTGGTCTACAAGACGTTTTCCATGGTTGCGTTGATCCTGATCTCCTGTAAGTTAGTGATGCCCGACCTACGGCAGCTTCACCGAAGGGTACTTGCATATGCGATGATGATCAAGTCCCTTTTCCTGTGGGTATCTGGTCCATAGACGATCTCGAGGATCGATTTCGCAATGGGTACCACGGCCTTTGTGGAATCCGTACGGCCGTGCAGTAAGAACAGGGCATGCACGGGTAAGTTGGAGCCGACGCTATCGCGGTGGCTGTAGACCTCGACGGATATGCCGCCGACGAAGAGTTCGTTGACAGTGACGGACTCAGACATGGTGGTGGGATGACTCAGGTTCTGAACTCGTGAAAAATTCGCATTGAACGGTTGGGAACAACTCGGAAGGATTGAATGTCATGTGGCCGTAGATGGAAGACATCATTCAAGGCGATGCAAAGATAGACGACGCTAACCGTGGTTATTCTCTCGAAAAGGAAAAAAAAAGGTAGGACCCTTGACACTTATTAGCGCGGGGGTGAGTAACTTGCTCGGGATGTGGCGAACGCTCCTTTCGACACCATCATTCATATCAGGACACTTAGGCTGAAGACAATCATTCGTTTCTCTACTCAGGTTGTGAGGTAACGACTCAACGATGCCAATTGGAGGGACGTATGTTTCATCCACTGGCATCCTGGATACCCGAATTCACCCACCGACGAATAATGGACAAGTCTCTCACACCGCCGTCCCGGCCGAGTCCTTCCGTTCCGTTCTGAGGAAAAGATGACTTTCTGACAAGGCCGATCCGAGACCCAGCGAAATTGTCCAGGGTAAGCGGAGCAAAGAGTTTTCTATTGTTGACTTCTTGGGACATGATGCTGGGCCATCGGTGCTTGGTGTCTAGCACAGAGATATGTGTCAGTGTGGGCGATCCGATATATAATCCTGTCAGAGTCTGAAGCCGAGAACGGGTGGCGGTTTGAAGGTGTGGGTCCGATTCCCATCGCCTCCACTCTGCTGTGTGGCATCCACATCATCACGGTCACAACAAATCCTGGTGCCCAATGCTCAGCATATCATAAGGTCCCTCGGAAATAACCGTGCCATACAGTTGTCAGGTAAGCAATAATTGTGTAGTACAGAATCCATGCTAAACATTCGAAGCTACAGGGGTTTGCAATGAAGTTGAAATTTGCCTGTCGGCATTAGACGCTTTTACTAGTGGATGAGACCTTCCTTCTCCTCTGCCAGGCCTTGTAGGAGAAAGAGTGCGATTGAGTGTTCGTGGGTGTCTGGACACGCTACTGTTCTGTGGATATACTTAGCTCCTGTGGTATACCTCGCTGTTTCAGTGATGGTGATCTGCGCCCACAAAGAAGGTAATGCCTCGTGTTATCACCCCATTAAATCCAGTGGACTATACTTTCAAGTCGCACCTAGGCACCACTTGTAGTTCCCCATTGGCTACCGAATTTGCGATGGATAACAGCAGTGCCCAGAGACGAGCCTCGTTCATCTCCGAAGCCCGAGGGCCCATCTGGAATCCCTGGTGCCTCATACAGCACCATAAAATCCTCACCGGATGTACACCATGACGATCTATTTGCATGCCTCGTGTCTAAAGCTGTAGTGCGATTGCAGCGAGGATCGTCTTTTTTTGCTGCGTCCACAGCACCCACGAGATGCATAAAAGCCTGCACCCTTGCCCTGCGCCCACCATCCTCTCTTACCCCTCTCATTGGTACCCATGAACCTCTCTTTCCCCCGTAGCATGCGCGGAAATTGGAGGCGGCAAACTACTGGTTCATCTACCTCCGTAGCAACGGGGAGCCAGTCACCTCCAGATGAAAACTGGGAAACACTCGACCTCTCGTCAACCGAATATGCGCGTAGGCGCAGGGAATTGATGCAACTCATCAGCGACCTGCGGTCGTTGGGGCAAGTTAACGACCGCAGTGCCCCTCCGTGTCATTGACCTCTTTCTCCAGTGGGGAGACAGTCCTCGATCTTCCTTCTATCGTCGTTATCGGTGGCCAGTCCGGTACGTATCGACATTGTGTGAGTTGAGTTCTGTTTCACTCTTGACTCACTATGACCTTGTCAGCTGGAAAAAGTTCCCTGGTTGAAGCAGTTAGCGGTGTAAGTCACACCGAGTGTCTCCCGAGCTACAAAGGATGCTTGACAGTTCATGCTAGGTCAATGTTCCCCGGGACAGTGGAACCTGCACACGGTATGTTCAACCCATTCCATTTTGCTATTATCCTCATCTTTCGACAGGTGCCCGATGGAGTGCACGATGTCCAGTAACGCGACAACTTGGTCTTGCAACATCAAGCTCCGCTTTGATTACGATTCATCCGGAGGTCCTGCTGCCCAATCGAGGGTGGTAGTTTTCGGACCCACGATCACTGACAAGAGTGACGTGGATATCTGGCTCCGTCGTGCTCAAGCAGCCATCCTCAATCCGAATCTTGCCCCGGAAAGTTTCCACAGAAAGGGCATACAGGATTTGAGAAACTTCACCCACTCACTCAAATTTTCACGAAACGTAGTTTCTATTTTCATCGAGGATCCCACTGCCACCGATTTGTCCTTTGTGGATCTACCAGGTTAGTATGCTATTCACACGTGCTTCCGTGCTGATCGTCTCTGCAGGGTTAATACAAAATGAGGAGCAGGAAGTGCTTGACCTGGTGCGACAACTCACTGAATCTTACATCAGTCGACCGAGCACGATCATTTTAACCACGATACCGATGAGCGGTAACTCATGGTGCCTTCGTTATTTAGGAATGTGTCTGACTATCATATATCCGTTTAGACGATATGCAGAACCAGCAATCCGTAAAACTGGCGAAAGGAGCTGATCCCGGCGGAGAGCGCACCATAGGTTTGTCGATATCCGACGATAAGCACTCATCTCTCACAAGGATTCCTCATAGGGATCCTCACGAAACCTGATATGCTCGGGGACGGTGCAGTCAATGCCAAGAAGTCCTGGGTCGATGTCATCGAAGGACGTCAGCACCCATTGAAGCACGGGTATTACTGTGTTCGTCTCCCTGACGATGCTCAACGGGCACAGAGACTCTCAAGATCAGCACTCCAGCGCATCGCTGCAGACTATTTCGACACGACTTCACCATGGAGCGAGGTTACTGATCGTGGGCGTTTTGGAATTCCAGCGTTCGTATCGGACATTAGCGTCTTGCTTGTCAGCCACATCAACAAAGCGTACGTAGCGCCATAGCATGCTTGAGTTTCACTCTGGGCTCAATACATCTTCGCGCAGCATACCAAAGCTCAGAGAGGACGTCGAGCGATTGCTCGCTTCTTGCTTGAAGGAGATCGGTACTCTACCCAAGCCCTTGGAAGCTGATCCACAAATCGAGGTCCTCGTGAGAGTCAACGCATTCTGCGATGACTTCAAGGGTGCCGTCTCAGGTGCCAGTTCAGACAAGACCCTTGCCCAGAGAAATCGAGCGCTCTACACTATGTTCGGCCAGAACATTCGAGGAACTTCTCCGGATTTCCGTCCTTTTGAGGAGCCCACGCAATACTCTCCGATCGATGTTCTCGAAGATGAAGACCCTGCGGTGGTTAAGAATGATAGTGTACAGACCATGGGAGTGTATGAGGTTCGCAAGACCATTATGGAGTCCGTTCCATTCCCTTGCTTCACTAGGTTACGTCTTCTGACGTACAACATTTATAGGTCGATTGCATGGGAACTCCCTGGTAATATCCCATACGAGGCCAAGACGCGTCTTATCAGCCACTTTACGACGCTA
>JBBPQN010000670.1:0-13350 GCA_038092575.1 Boletus subluridellus
TTAGAGATAAGTACAAGCGCAGCTCGAACTTATATACTGTTACAATGGTTTAGGGCCGGTCTAACCAGATATAGTAAGAGAGATCTAGGGTAGGTCAAACCGTGTCCGAGACGCGTCGCATCGCATATCACATGATGCGAGGAAGAAACCGGAACGGGTATAATAGGATCAAAGATCGGGTGATCTAGGATTGACGTGGCAATGCTCGGGTGAGATAGGATCACGAGGCAGTGTGTCGGAAGATCTAGGATCAATGAGGCGATGAGCCACAGCCCAACCGTGAGGAGTCGGATCAGGGAAGATCCGGGGAAACTCCAGGGAAGATCCAGTCCTTGTGTAGCACGGAAACGCTACGTCCGGGGGAGTGTCCAGTTGATAGGTGAGAACCCTTGGAGTCCTTGTGATGAAAGGGAACTCATCGTCCAATGGGTGAATGTCCAGTCATGAAGCAAGAGCCCATCTGAGGCGTAAGGCCAGGGATTGTCCGTTAGAGGGGAAATGTCGTATCCGCGAGTCGTGATTGTCGAATACGATCTAGTAATACAATGGGTGGTCCATGATAAGAGGGGAAAAGTCGTGGTGCTGCCAGGGCACGTGGTCGTGAGGGGTCACGGGTGATGATAGTCACAAAACCGTAACAGGATGAGAGTCGGACGGACGGACCTGACCTCACTGCATTTGCTGGTGCTCTCATGTGTAACCCAACCTCCTCGACGCACTGCTCGATCATCGCTGGTAAAACAACCGGGATAACCGTGATGAGGACTGGTTTGTTGTATGTTTCGTGCAGGGTCGTGGCATGCTCAACGAATACCCCCAGGTCGGTACCATAGAAATGAAACACGACGACATCAATCTGTTATTGCAAAGTTCAACCACTAATACTTTACTGGGGCGGTGACAGAAATCCCTTGCCATACAATCGGTGCACCCGTCGACAAACAATCACATCCTGTTTCATTGTTGTGTACGCCGGAGACGTAGGATAGCATCCCTCTCCATAGCATCAGGAGACCCTCCAATCCAAGATCGGATGCTGCAGAAAGCAGATATGGGTTCCAAGTATATAGACTAAGAATAGCGTTAGTAGCTGCACAGACAACTACGATGAATATTCGAACCAGCGGATTTTCGGGCAGGCCAAATTCGCCAGGTAAGAGCGTTGCCGTTGGGCTACACCAACCCTTATTAACATTTCTTGGACTCGCCGGCGGTGACAGAATTTGTATGGAACGAAACTTGCGAACTTGTTGGCGTTTTCGAGCCACGGGAATGTTCAGAAGCGTCGCAACGCTTCACAAGATAATTACGCCCGCCACGCCCACGTTTCTCGTGCATGTCATATCCGTGCATAGAGGTGCTATTGTGTTCATCGAAGAACAGACTGAGATGTTTTGTGTTGGTCTTGGGTACTGCAAATGCTCGACCTGACATGTTAGAAAGGCGGAAGCAGAAGACGAGGGAGTGGAAAAAAAGATATCCGGTCATTTTAGATTCTCGTCGTGGGCGCAGGGATCGTGGACGAAGACACAACCCCGAAGCCGAGCGCACTCTCTGGAAGCACACCCTGACAAGGAGTAAAATTGAAGAACTTAATAATTAAACCTTTAACTCTCCCAAAACATTTTTTTCGGAAGCGACCATCGCCAGCAGTTAGACTATCGGGTAGCTCATTTCGTCGCTGCTTCCCATTTCCAACTTGAAGGGCTTGGAGCGTGATTTTCCCCATCGACAACTCTCATGTCACTACCACAATGACGACGATTTCGGTGGAGTGAGAACAAGCGCTCAGCGCTCAGAGATGATTATAGGTGTGTGAACTGATGGACAAGGCGGTGTATGCCAGGCGACATGGGCGTACCATGAATAGACGACCGCGCATCCTTCTTTCCAACGTTCTGTTACCTGGCCGAGTATGTCTTCGAGCATAGGCGAGTGGTCAAGGAATAGTGAGTATCTAGGAGAGACGTTTGAGAGTGCGATACTGACGGGGACCCAAGAGTCGAGTGAACACAGTTCCTCCTCAAGCGCCGTTCATCAACGGCAAGCAGAACCGATTAAAATCGATGGTCGAGGCAAGATATATTCAGTTGCTTTCCTCGTTGATGGGAAGCACGTGGTGAGCGGTGATTATGATGGAAAGATTCGACGTTGGCAAGTAGAAGATAGCAGGGAGGTGGGAACGCCAATGGATGCGGGGAGTGGTGTGTGGGATATCGCAGCGTCACGAGATGGAAAGCGGGTCGTGAGTGGGACGAGAGTTGGCGAGGTGATGGTGTGGAATGCGGAGAGTCACGAAAAGGTGACCGCGTTCAAAGGACACGAGCATGCGGTGTATGCGGTGGATGTCTCTCCCGATGGGACGAGATTTGGGACCGGATCGCGCGACCGGACTGTCTGCGTCTGGTCGCTCCCGACTGGCGAGCGTCTGCTCGGTCCCTTGCAACACAGCTTCGCCGTTGCTGCGGTCAAATTCTCACCCGACGGACGCCTCATCGCCACTGCCACGTGGAACTGCAAGTCCATTCGGATCTACGACAGTCAGGATGGCCGCCTCCTCGTCGATGTCCCAATCGAAGTCGGCTCGTTCCTCAACCAATCCCTCGTTTGGACTAGCGATAGCAAGAAACTCTTTGCGTTATCTGGCGACGGAAATATCAACTGTCTCGACGTGTTGGCCGGCGGGACGACACACTCTCAATGGCCAATTCATAGCAACAATGAACCGGGGTGCATCGCCCTGGCAAGCAACGGCACATTCATCGCAGCTTCCGCAAACTCATCGGTCTCGTTCTGGGACACTACGACTCCACATAAGCAAGTCGGGTCTGTCATCCGGCATACAACTCGCGTCGACTCAATGGCTATCTCAACAAACTACGACCTTGCGATCGGTGGGGGCATGATAATCACCCTTTGCAGTCTCTGTGACAACCTTCCCTCATCATACTCTGACGATGTAAGTACATTTGCTCAAAATATCGCTACATGAGACCTCACGTTGTTCACTTCTGCAGATTTTCGCAGAGCGGGTGGAAATGGCCTATCTCGAACAGACGATCGAATCCCTTCGTAAAGAGGAGGAAAACCCAAGTGCGTTTATCAGTACCTTGACTCGTGCGTCGTTGACATCCACGTGCATTAGACAGTAAAATTGCACATCTGGAAGAAATCATTCAGCAACTCCGTAACCAGCTCGCTGACTCACAACACAGAGCGGATAACCTCAACAAAACCATCGAGTCGCTTCGTACACAGGAGATCAATTCGAGTGCGTACATCGCCATCGTCACTCGTGCTTCATTGACACCCTCGTCCATTAGACACCAAAACCGCCCACCTTGAACAGCAACTTCGTAACCAGCTCGCCGACTCACAACACAGAGCGGATAACCTCGTCCAGGTCCTTCGTGCGCACGAGCAGAAACATCAATGCGAAGTCCTGTATGCCGAGGGCCGCATCATTGATGCTGCGCTCTCTCTTCTCGACATCACTAACACCGTAACCGAGGAAGTCAAAACCAACGGCCTCATAATGGACTGGCTTGCTAGTGAGTTTTGGCGTCGCACATCAGGATGTAGTATTCAATCTCTACCATCAGAGTTCAAAAGTCAATGCATATCGACGCTGGAAATAATTGGAGACGAGGCATCGAACACCAAGAAACAGGATGAAGCGGTTGCGGCATACTCTACTGCGTTGTTACTCAGTCCCTCGACCCCGAACACCTTGTTAATGAAGTGGGCGAGCACAGTGCCGATTCGTAGCTCAGCCAACGAAGCATTAACTGCCGCCACCAAGGTAGGCTTTGCATGATAGTCTGACGCCCGACGTTGACAGTCCTTGCGAATCAGTTCAAGGTGCCAAGGTTTCTCATCTACCAGGCAATCTGTGATGTTCTCGAAGAGGGCGGTCGCGTTTCGGAGGCGATCAAGTGTTTCCGACAGTTGCAGAGCGAGCCAGAAGAGGACACAGGTAGCCACGATAGGCGACGTAGAGATTCTTTCCACACAACAACGAACATCCCCGAGAAGGAAACAAAGTCTGTAGATGAAACTGAGTGGGTTGCTAGTGAGGATTCCTTACATGGTTCGTGGCACTCGGTGCCCTCTGACATTCAACATCAGACTTCAAAGCGCGTTGTCTCAATGCATCAGAGCAACGTGGAGATGTCGCCATGGACTCTGCCTCATACAGAGATGCTATTGTCCATTATACTGCAGCATTGACCCTTGATCCTCTATCGATAGACCTTTTGGTTAAGCGGAGCAAAGCACGAGCTGGGATTGCATCATGGCAAGATTCGCTGGAGGATGCCGATGTGGTACGTGCATCTTACTCTATACCAGAGCAGAAATTTAATGCGATCCCAGGCAATCAAGCTCGACCCGTCGTCTCCACGCGGCTACGAAAGAAGGCATGCAACATTACTCGGCACTCACCGTTATGATGAAGCAATTCATGCGTATAACGATATGCTTCTGAAGCTGGAACAATCTTTGGATCCTGTTACTCGAGGTAAGCATTTTCTGACTCGCACGAGAGCATCGCCTGAGGATTCTGCCTCTTGCAGAATTGCGTAACCACTATGTGAGCCCATCGCAGACGATGGCGGCAATTCGCAGCTCTGCCATGCGGACTCAGCGTGACGCTCCGCCCGTCCTCATTAATACGGAGACCGGTCGTCTTTGCGACAAGCAGGAGCGTTTGGATGAATTCGAAGCTGATCCAAAATTCAAGCAGCTCGTTGCATCCATTATGACAAAACGCGACGACGCTCGCATCACGCCGACCGTTCGGGAATACTTCCGATACGCTACATTCTCTCATACTTGGGAAGGAGCCGAACCGTTGTTCCACGATGTCCTCCAGGAATCGGCACACAAACTGGCAGCATCACCCACAGTGTCGAAGTTGGTGATGTTCTGTATGACGGTACAGGAAGCTGGGTTACGCTGGGCATGGTCCGACACATGTTGTATCAATAAAACAGACGGCGCAGTGCTTCAGGAATCCCTGACCTCAATGTTCCGATGGTACCACGAATCCGCTCTCACGATCGTTCACCTAAAGGGTGTACGATCTGATTCGGAGCTGCGTGCTCTTGTGAGGTGTTTTTGGAATACTCGTGCATGGACGTTGCAGGAATTCTTTGCATCTCGGGTTATCCGCTTCTACACCGAAGATTGGAAGCCTTATCTTCCTCAGGAGAGCGTGTATAACCACAAGGATTCACCCACAATCATGGGCGAGTTGGCGGACGCAAATGGCGTTGACGCACAAGTCCTGCTCTCTCTCCGACCTGGATCAGAGAATGTACGACAGAAACTCTGTCTTGCCGCGATGCGCCTTGCTACGAAACAGGAGGATATAGCCTACTCGCTGTTCGGTATATTTGATGTCTCCATTCCAGTCACGTATGGCGAGGGCCAGCAACGCACTCTGGGTCGCCTGTTACAAGAGGTCCTGACTCGGTCGGGTGATGTTACCATTCTAGCCTGGACCGGGGAGGCATCCGACTATCACTACAAAGAGTAAAGTCAATAGGCGAGAGTGTAACGGACACTCCCGACTATTGTCGTGGTCAGTATAGCCCAGCGTCCGGCATTATAAACTAGTGTCACCTGTGACGCTGATGTGGACATTTTTGACAGTGTGATGTAACGTCATGGACGCTCCTATCACAATGTCATCTCAACTATTGGATAGCATTCGAGACATTAGTTAGTCCTGTCCTCTTAACTGTAGGACAGTGTTCTATTAACTGTTGGGTAGTGTCCAGGAATCTGTTTATTATCATCTTCACCGCTTATCACTTTCTGATCCTTCCGTGCTCATGCTCAATTCGCACCAATGGAATGTACGCAGTACAAAACAATACTTATACATTACAACCAGACATGTACATCCGCAAACATGTGAAAGAAATTTGGAAAATTCGTTGCAAAAAAATACATATACAATTGTGAGAGTTTGCATCGTGACGGAAATGATCAGCTTGCATGGGAGAATGGGCTTATCTTGCGTGCGATTTCGATCGAGTTATTCTTCCAGCCTGCGGATCGACCCCTTGACTCCCGCTGACTGACTTCTTCCGGGAGCGACCTGACTTCGTTCTCAGCACATTTGAAGTAACAGCACCGGTATCGCCAACTTGAAGACTCATCTCGTTTGTGATACTCGTTGAGCTTCCACTTGCGCCATTCTTGTTCAAGCTTCCACTCGCAGTACCAGTACCCTGAGCCTAGTAGCCACTATCGTGTATCAGTTCTGGGACAGGAATAAAAGACTAACCCGTGGTCCCTTGACGATCAGTCGAGGCCTAGGACGTGGCCCCTGTGGAATTATGAGACAGTCAACTCGCTGAATACACTGGCATTACATACCTCAGTTCCGGGTTCAGGCCGTTTACGATTCTGGAGCTGAACAAGTGCTCTCACTGCCGCTTCTATACTCTCTTGCTCGTGTATTGCAAGTCCTCTGAACGACAGGGTGGTTTTGTGGTTGATTAAATCGGCTTCATCGTCGTCATCTTCATTTGTATGGATAGAATCGCCTACATCGCTACTTGTAACCATGGTGTTGTACGCGTTCATGAAAGACGATATATTGAGGTCCTGCATGATCAGTCGCAAAACAATGTGAGGGGTGACGACATAGCACAAATAGTGCATGATGGGCAGAGGTTTGAATGCCTCTGTCGGAGTTGATGCCAGAGGGAACAACTGGAGCAACGTGTGCATGATGATTGCGGTCCCTTTTGGACCATAGCTATAAAATTAATGGCGTCAATCAGTCTCAGCTCATGCAAACAATTGATACAGAATAAAATTCCGCCTCACTATCTGCTGCGAGAGTGCATCCAAATTTGAGACGTCATGGGAATTTGTGGTGGTCGCAAGGTGGCGAACTGCTCGATTGTCCATCCATCCATTTCCAGGTTGCCCATGAAACAGTTCCAAATAAATAGTTGTGTGTGTCCGTTGGGTTTGATCATGATCTCTTTGAGCTCATCATACATAGCAAGAACACGGTTGGGGATTTGCTGGAAGTTGATGGTAGTCGCAGGCCAGTTTCTTCTCCGAGCGATTTCGATTGAATCTGTCCGCTTATGCAACTGCTTGATTGCAACGCAGATTGCAGTGGCCAGGCGGATGTCTTCCTTCCCCTCCTGTAAGAGGGTGGTATAACGGATAAGCGCTGTCCGAAGATGGCCAGGGATATCCTTAGGGATCGAGTGCGAGCAGTCTTCGGCTGGACAAAGCTCGGGAATCGCAACCTCCTCTTCGTCTGCCTCGGAGCTGATATCACCATCAGGTTGGTCTTGGTCAGCTGCAGCTTCACTAGAGTTGGCCATGGGACCACTTCCCTGAACATGCGTGCTCTGAGTTTCATGGACTGGTAAGTTATTCTCAAGGGTGCAGGGAGGTACCGCCTTCCTCATGATTGACTTTTTCTGGGCGTGTTCCTTGTTCCAAGCACTCACCTTCCTTGCCTGCGCATGTGAGCTAGAACCCTTGCGATCCGCTCGACACTTTTTCCGAGGCCGATTGTTGTCCTCGCTAGCCTCAGCGTCGCTCTGCTCGTTTGCCTCATCGTCCTCACTGATATCACCATCGGTGTCAGCAACACGGACTCATTTGTTGTGAGGCATGCATTGACATTTGTTGTGAGGTGTGCATTGACATTTGTTGTGAGGCATGTATTGAGGTCCATGTGAAGATGCAGATGGTACTACCTTCTTTGTAACTGAGTTTTTCTTGGTGCAAAGACGTGTAACTTAGTTAGGTTAAATAGCAATGAAGACCTGGGCCCCACCTTCCTTGCCTGCGCGTGTGAGCTAGAACCCTCGCGATCCATGTGGTGCCTTTTCTGAGGCCAACCGTTGTCCTCGCTAGCCTCAGCGTCGCTCTCTTCACTCCCCCCATTCACCTCATTGCCCTCACCGATATCGCCATCGGTGTCAGCAACATGGACTCGTTTGTCATGAGGCGTGTGTTGAGGTCCATGTGAAGACGGGGATGGTACTGCCTTCTTGTTAATTGACTTATTCCCGGCACAAAGACGTGTAACTTAGTTAGGTCAAATAGCAATGAAGACCTGGGCCCCACCTTCCTTGCCTGCGTGTGTGAGCTAGAACCCTCGTGATCTGCTCGCCGCTTTTTCCAAGGCCAATTGTTGTCCTCACTAGCCTCAGCATTGCTCTGCTTGTTCGCCTCATCATCCTCACTGATATCACCATTGGTGTCAGCGACATGGACTTGTTTGTCGCGAGGCATGTGCTGGGGTCCATGTGGAGATGGGGATGCTACTGCCTTCTTGGTAGTTGACTTTTTCTGGGCGTGTTCCTTGTTCCAAGCACTTGTAAGCCAGGTTAAATAGTAATGGAGATGTGGGCCTGACCTTCCCTGCCTGCGTGTGTGAGCTAGAACCCTTGCGATCTGTGTGGTGCCTTTTCTGAGGCCGACTGTTGTCCTTGCTAGCCTCAGCGTCGCTCTCTTCACTCCCCCCGTTCGCCTCATTATCCTCACTGATATCGCCATCGGCATCAGTGACATCGCTTTCTTGCTGATCTTCATCGCATTCTTCATTATCTGATCCAGCCAGATCTTCTTCATTGGCTTTTCATTTTCCATTCATCTTCTATGATCATAGTCGTTTGTCAGATGTACTAATTGAGATTTTGCACACTGGCACATACTGCGGCAGTCTTTTCTTCTCTTTTGCTCGCTTGTGAGCTGTTTCGCAGATACTGGGCCAGCATATCGCACACTGGCCATCCGTTTTCATACTTCAATAGAAGTGGTAACTTCATTTGCACCTAAATGGTTAAATGAATTCACTTGGGAGCGAGCAGAACAGACTCGGTGTGCTCAGGCTTACCTCGTGAATAACCTTTTCGATCAAACGATTGTTGCGTTGATGGTTCATCGTGCGAGTGATGTCAAGGTATTTGATTGCCAACCTCCGGATTGTTCGCTGTTCTCAATATTGTCAGTAGAAACAGTTGGTTCAGAAATGAGGAACGAGGAAATGCGTACGGATATATGATAGTATTGTTCTTTGTTGTCCGTAAGGCCCAATGCATCAATTATGCGATACCCTTTGCCCTCGCCACGGCCAGGTCGGCCCTTTGGTCTAGGAATGAGGTCAGATGGTTTAATTGTGGGATACTTGGGGTTTTTTCTTCGCTGTCCTTTTGCAGATTCGTTTCCTGGAACAGATGCCACATGGTGTCAGCACGATAAGTAAGATATCACGTACGAGTGAGAAAATCCAGCTGTTCCTTCATCTGGGTGACTGTTTTGAGCAGTGCTGCCTCCTTTGAGTGCTTTGGTACAGCTGGCTTGGGTTTCGGGAGTGTTGGCATGATGATGGCTTTGAGCGTGGTGATGGCGGGTTTCTGTTGAGTGAGGTATGGAGGCGTTGAGTGAGGCAGGTAGGGATCACGTGCTCAATCACGTGCACATCACCTGAAGGATTTGCAAAGTTCAATGAAGTTCAAAATGCACCGGTTTGGTTCCGCTCGCATTGCCACTCACCATGCGCGAACATCGGCGACATCATCAAAAGCCCTTCAGACCAAAGCGAGACCACGTCAAGCAATGTTGGTGTACTCCAACATGTGGTAAACACCTCAGCTTTCGACAGCGCCACCGCCATTATCGCAGAGCATCAGACAAGGGACTCTTTGCAGGGATACGAGCATCCCAGAGTGTTGATTCTGCCAACTCAGAAACCAACATCCAATCAGGTACAAAGCATTTATCTTTACTGACTAACTACACTTGTCGCTCATTAGTATATCGTTTTTTCAGATGGGATCTCCGACTCTGGGGAACAAATTGACACTGAACAAGAAAACTTGGTCCCGGACATCCCAGGCATCCTGGGAGATCGTTCACTGTTATCTGGCGATGATTCCGGCTCATCCAGCAAAGGTTCTGCCAGTTCCAGCCAGCTTGATGGAGACAACTTCAATGACGATGGCTGGGATTGGGTAGCGGATGATAAGTCGGAAGGAGATGTGGATGATGAAGCAATTCTTGATCTGGAGCTGCAAGATCTTGCACTACAAGTGCAGGAAGAAATGATGTTCAACATGCGTATGTATATCGACGTTATTCAAACTTGTGAAGCTGATGCAATAGAATTCGTGGTGTAGGCAACAGGATTTTGTCCGACCGTGACCGCGACAACATACGAGCTTTCAACCTGCTTGTCAAAGGCAAGATCACGCAGTCAGCTTTCCAACAGATGAGATACGTATTTCGGCACAAGATGAACTTGGACTCAGGATACATGATCATGCGCCGGATGACGATACTGGCGGGGATCACAGCAGTGAAGTATGATTGTTGCATCAATTCATGTGTTCTGTACACTTCGCAGTATGCCTCTCTCCCCCTATGTCCCTACTGTGGCGAGGCGCGGTTCAAAACCAATGGAAAACCTCGACGCCAATTTTGCTACTTCCCGCTCATCCCACGGCTGCAAGGTTTTTTTCAGAGCGTTGCAAGAGTGCGACTTATGGACTACCGGGCCAACTTTGAATCCATGGCTGATGAAATCACGGATGTCTTTGACGGAGCTCATTATTGCAAACTCACTGGAGAACGTGTTGTAGTTGATGGTGTCAAATTACCCCACCGATACTTTTCTGATCCCCACGATATTGCCTTTGCGCTCTGTACTGACAGTTACCTACTCTACAAACGACGCAATGGCCCATCCGCGATGCCGATCATTTTGCAGAACTACAACATTCCTCCAAATCTCCGCACACATCACGAACACTTGATTTGTCTCGGGATCATTCCTGGACCACGCCAACCCAAAAATCTCGCTTCATTCCTTGCTCCACTTGATGACGAACTCGTACAACTTGCATATGGAGTACCTACATTCGATGCATCCACCAGCGCTGTGTTTGCCTTACACGCATACATTATTTTCAAGTTGGGCGACATTCTCGCCATCCAGAAATTTCTTAACATCAAGGGCCACAACGCAATTTTTCCCTGCCGGTCATGCAAGATAAAGTCAGTTCGTGGCTTGGGAAGAGTACACTATGTACCCCTCCACCCCCCAAGGAAACACCCTGACCAGCGAGTTCTTGTCACTTGGAAGGCAGACAACCTTCCAGTTCGTACCCATCAGGACTTTCTTCGTATATCAGAGCAGATTAGCTTCGCACCCTCAAACACGGCCAAGGAGAGGATAGCAAAGGAAACGGGTATCCGTGATCTCCCTGGATTGCGCAGGGTTGGTTCCCTTGATTTCGCACGCTCCATTCCTTGGGAATGGTTTCATTTGCTACTCGAAAATGTCATCCCAAATCTTGTTGACTTGTGGACTGGAGAGTTTAAAGGATTGGATATCGGTGACGGCGAGTTCAGAATTGTACCCCACATTTGGAAAATAATTGGCGAGGAGACTGCCGCCTCGGTTCAACACATTCCCGCATCCTTTGTTCGTGTACTTGGGAATATCGCCACTAATCGTTCTGCTTTTACAGCTGAATCTTGGTGCTTCTGGTTTATTTATTTGGCACCATATCTCCTCGAAAACCGCTTTCCGAAGAAGAAGTACTACACCCATATGCGTGAACTTGGCGCGTTGATGGAGATTACACTGCAATTCAACATTACAGCACAACAGCTCAATGACATTGAAGCAAGGCTGCGGAAATGGGTTGAGAAGTTCGAAAAGTAGGTTGTCCCTGCTCGTTTCACCCTAGTAAATTCACGGATATGGTTTAGATATTACTATCAGTATCGTGTCGAACGCCTACCAGCTTGCACGCTTACAATTCATGGGCTACTTCATATTGCAGATGGCATTCGCTACTGTGGTCCAATCTGGTCAACATGGACGTTCTTCATGGAACGCTATTGTGGAACTCTTCACCGCTCCCTCCACTCTCGAAGCCAACCCTGGAGTAATCTGAATCATGTGTTGCAAAATTCTATAACCCTCGAGCAGCTCTCTGTGCACTACGAAGTCCCGGATGAGCTCGGTTGGTGGGATGATAAAGACGGTGATGGACCAGTTGGATCGGAACAGGTGTTCAAAGGCTGTAAGTCATCACGCTCCGTCAATCAAACCCGCGCTGATTACAACCTGAATTTTTGTTCAGATGATGATTATGTTCTCCGCGCTCCATTTACTACAAATACCATGAACGATCCATCCCTTCAGCAAAAAATCGCACGGTATCTAGCCATGGTCTTAGGGAGGCGTGAAAACGAGGTGAAGAAACGTATTAGCATCCCCTCTTTCTTTGCTGGCAAGCTCAGGATGCGAGGAGGGGGCGATTTGTTTCGAACAAAGGTGGTGGCTAGGAGATCGGCAACTGGAGAAAGGAGGAACTGTTATGTCAAGGTATGTAGATACAGATGCTTACATCGATTTAACCAGCTGACGGATCCCAGTATGAGTTTGAGCTCGAGGCACGAAACGGAACTTCAATTCACGAAGTCCAATATGGGGACCTTGAGAAGATTTTCGTCCTCACAATACCAGTGGATACTTTCTTCGGGACACTTAGCAGCAAAACACTTGTTCTTGCGCAGATATTACCATGGGAGATTGCCAGAGAGACTCACGACATGAGATTCAAAAATACGTTCATAGTTTCGAACAAAGGAGCGGTTGTGACCGACATTCGGAGCCTCAAGTCGGTGGTAGGCTTGGTACCGGTAGGCAGGCGATGGGGGATTATTGATCGTGGACGTGTAATGGCCACAAGAAGCTTTACCGAGCAGGCATCTATGGAAGGCCCAGATGGAGTTGATGCGTAGGGTGTCTCAGTCCATCTTATGTGTTGTCCTGAACCCGTTATGTGTTACCGCGTGTGTGTTTAGCCTTACAAGCGATGAAATTTAGTGTCACAAACATTTGAATGCTAAAAGGTAGTGTCCATCAACGGACATTAAGGGGGAGCGTCAACAAGATCAGCGTCGCAAAAGGCCCATCACTAATTGGTAGTGTCCCTCAGTGGACGCTAGATAGAAGCGTCCCTGATACCAGCGTCACAGACACTGGTCTCGGACACAATAGTGTCTGGGACAGTTTTGAATAATGTATTTACTTTTTGTAGTGTATAACAGCCATCACTGGTTTGTCCTTAGCATGCTATGACATGATAGATCTTTCAATTAGATCCAATTTTGAAATGTAAATGTAAATATTTTCATTGTTAATTAATGAGCTTGCCTCGTCATGTAAATATTTTATGAGGGTGTCGTGTTTAGTAAGGGTTCCTGGCGATCTCATGATTATATATCACCTTGGGAAATGTACATCTAATGGGATATTTTTTCCAATTGTTATATCACTATTTTGTA
>JBBPQN010000671.1:0-13348 GCA_038092575.1 Boletus subluridellus
CAACCGTGTTGCCAATACCGAGGCTGCCGAAATCGGAAATGCGCGCGAGTTTCACAGGAAGGACGTTTGCGATGATTGCCTCGCAGATAGCAATTCCGACAGCACCTCCAATGGTACTGAAGACGTCTTCGTTACAGATCAAAGACGTGATGTTATAACGAGCTTACCGAAGAAACACGTAGCCACTTGAGGTGGTTGCCATGTCCTTGAGGGGCATCGCCGCTTGCAGAGCGACTAGCGGTACTTGCAACAGGCATCCTATTCCAAGGGCTGCGATCAGAGGGAAAATCTCCTGCCTAGCGCTATAAATTGGGTGAGCATGACGACAAGAACTCGTAAATGCGAAATACATACAGGCTTGATGTATAGTCTAGCATGATCATGAGACCCATCCCGAGGGTCATCACAGGGTATGCCACCCATATAATCGGACGATACCTCCTGTCTTCGACACGACAAATCCGGAAACAATGGATGTGAGTGCAGTCCCGAGTGAGAAGGTGAGCATCCTATATATACAACGTGAGTCGACAGGAATATAGGGAGGGCATGCTGCATACTTGATTCCGGCACCGGTGGCCGATGCTCCGAGCACTAACACAAGTCAGTTCTTGTGCTTGCGTAGTCAAAGGAAAGATCAACCTTGATAAAACAAGGGCAAATAACTGGGCGTTGAATTCAGTCGAAAGTCGCGGTGTTTGAGCTGTCATCACTCACTATGTAGTTCCATAGAAACCGACGGAATAAAAGAAAGCGGTGACAAGGATGATGCCAGTAGTGCATGTCTTGTATATTTTGTTGGGCGCACTTTAAATGACATAGCATGACAGCTCACCTTGAACAAACGTGCAGGGAGAATTGCGGAGCGCTTCGTATACATTTCATTGATACCACCGACAATGAGCAAAATAATACCAATAACAAGCGGAGCAATCGTCTTTGGGGTCGACCCTTGAGACACCAGCACCAGTTCGTTAACCCTCCCCTCAACACAAGCAGCATGACACGACAGCCACAATATTGATGCTCACATGTTGTCTCACTAAAGTCAAAGCCGATGAGCAAGCAGACGACGCCGGTGACGAAACAAATGAGTCCGATAAAATCGAGTTCCGCAAGTTCACCCCGAACTGGTCGTTTTTGATGGGGGTTGAGATTGAGGAAAATAAACAGAACAATCGCTGCAACACCGCCAACGGGCCTGGGGCTGATTGTCAGTGCGAAGGGTGGGAGTCTGGACAATAACGTCGACGTACAGGTTAATGAAGAAACACCATCTCCAAGAGACGTGTTCCGCAAGTGCCTTTATGACGTGTGAGCAAACAGCAGGACGAACGAAAGGCACCAAACGCACGCCCCGAGAAGCGGTCCTACGACGCTGTGAAAATCGATTTAAAAGCGAACGAGCAAGGTTATGATGATGAGGATCTTACCTTGCAACGCCATATGTTGCACCAAACAACCCACCGTACCGACCTCGACTGCATGACGGTCAGGGAAACAGGGCAAGTCAACATTCCGTCACGCACTCTTTCAACGGCAGGATGTCCGAAATGGTAAGAACCACGAGCTGGATGATTCCACCACTTCCGGTACCCTGGACGGCTCTGCACACGATCAACCAAGTCATACTCTGTGCCGCTCCGCACAAGGCGGACCCGAACTGAAAATGGGCAGATGAGCATCCAAAGGACATACGTATTCCGGACGCATACCAAAAATATGAATATGGACGAATAAAGGATCGGCTTCCGCTCTGGAACGTGTCAGGTTGGGCCTGTCTGCACGGTCATCACAAACGTGGCGCAACGCTTACCGAATACATTTGACAGTTTCCCATACAGAGGGCCAAACGCGGCCGCAGCGATCATGTATGCGCTGGACAAATCCCTGCGGTTGAACAAACCTTTGCCACACAGTCATGAGCACGAGACGACGTTACCTCCCAACCCAAGAATAATTATTTCCACCTCCTAACTTGGCTACGATCGTTGGGAGTGCAGTGGAAACGATAGTCTATCATGGCGACGCCGTTCAGGACCAACTCCAGGACCCAGATGACCGCTTTCAGACTCACCATGTCGAGTACTGCCAAGAACATGCTGCACATCAGGCCAAAGAACACGATGCCTATTCGGTTCTTGGGCAACACTTGCTCCTCCTTGTCTTTCCATGATGTGCCCGGTCGTGTCTTTTCGACAGGCGTCGCATCGTTCTGCACCGTCGTACCAGCCATTGTATGTGATGAGTCAATGCGTAACTTGGAGTCGAGGTCTCTTCTCTCTGTCAAGCGTGTTCAGCTCCAAGGGAGAATGTTGGGGCATCTCGCCGAGAGAGAGAGCGCAAAATATATATCATTCCTCGATCTCGCCCGCACTCTGGCGAAAAACGTGGTAGCGGAAATTTCGGATACTATCAAGGGTTGCTGTCCGACGTCGCGAGCTGACTGCATGTGGTCACTCCGAGTTGAACGGTAGAATTGTCTTAGCAAGGGGTACATCGCCACCCGGCAATTGGTGGTCATTTCCAAAACGGGTAGTCCACCCTTTGCCGAGCTTCGGCTCGACCGCGCGAGGCACAAGGGGTCAGCGAGCTGGCAAGTCAGCTTTTTGGATACGCCAAGCCGTGCTACCTGTACGCACGAAACGTGTGTTTTCGGTGCGAGTCAAACCATGGTTTGTTTCAAACTGTCGTACGGGACCGATCTGTGAAATCTTGCCATCATGCGCAGACTCCATGGATCCATGGAAGCTTTTCTTCTGCGCTGCAAGTTAACCCGCTACCCCAAAGTCCGGACGTCCAACGTCCAAGAATCCCGGATTCAATCTCGCACCTAGTATCGAGTGGCTTGCATCCAAGTACATCAAAAGAGACTTGGAGGACGGCATCGAACCCCAAAGACGGCAATCCCACTGCACTGGATGATGGCACTATAGTACTAGTGGAGAAAACAAGATGCCAGTGGGATGATCAATTGATCAAATGATCTGCGATAACGCCGTCACTGTGGCTTCTCCGACCACATCTTTGATAGGGGTTATAGTAACTTGAGATACTCAGCGTTCCCTGACCGTCTGCTTTTTCTCGGAAGCACAGTGCTTGGCCAGGTATCCGAGCGATGGAAAAAAGGATGCGCGGTCGTCCACTCACTCTAATATCTATCCCTTAATCAGATCTCCTCGTAGTTGGCTCGGGCTGGGGATGGAATCTGTGCCGGAACGCAGAAGCGCACTGGCAGCCGTGTTCCGAAAGGGCGTGACCTCAGAGTTGTGAACAAAGCTGTTGGGAACGGATTCGTTTCGTGGTGACGTGATTCGTATGTACAATAGGTGACAACAGGCACGGTACAGATGTGGCTGAGTACATCGTAGGCTACGCATCAAGTATTCTCCCCTTAGTCCGTTATTGCGAATGGCCACTCGACGCCACGCAGCTTCGTCCGCTTTCACCACTCAAGTCTGACCTTTCAACAGTTCGTTGAGCCACGAATCGACACCGCCCTCGTCCACTTGTTTAGTAAGGTGCCCGGAGTCGAGGGACTGAGCAACAATGCAGTAGAGTAGGCCACAGCCGCTTCGCCATGCCTCTCGATGCTCGACGCCTCATCTCCCACTCGGTCCAACGTCGAAACACATCGAATTTTAAACTCTGATAGTAAAATAAATTTAATACTCTATCCCAAAGCACGATGCGAAAGCTCACCCGCAAGCCAATCCATGATTAACTTGTTGGCTTTCACATCCTCACTTACGGTATTCGTGAATTCGAAAAGAGACGCTGCAGCATCAACTGCGCGGCCCTCGGCATACAGGACCTCACACCGATGTTTCTGCTCGTGAGCACGAAGCATCTGGACGAGGCTATCCGCTCTGTGTTGGGACTCGGCATACTGCTGACGGAGTTGTTGGACGGTTTCTTCGTAACGCGCGATTTTGCTGTCTAATGGAGGTGGATGTCAATAACCCACAAATCAGAGTAGCGATGGACGGACTCACGAAATGACTCGGTGGTTTCATTGAGATTATCTTTCTCCTGATTGGCGGCACGTTGTGAGTCCGAGAGCTCGTTACGGAGTTGCTGGACAGTTTCTTCAAGACGTGCAATTTTTCCAGCTGATGAACATGGGTGTCAACGACATGTAAGTCGGGGTAGCGATGGACGCACTCGAGTTCAAATCCTGTGCACGAAGAGACTTGATGGTTTCCTTGAGGGTAACCTTCTTCGGATTGGCTGCGCGTTGGGAGTCGGAGGGCTGGCTACGGAGTTGCTGAATGGTTGCCTCGAGACGCGCAATTTTGCTGTCTAATAGACATGGATGTAAATGAAACACGAGTCGGGGTGACAATAGACACACTTGAGTTCATGTCCTGTGCACGGAGTGACTTGATGGTTTCGTTCAAGTTATCCTTCTCCTGAGCAGCTGCGCTTTGGGACTCAAAGAGCTGGTTACGGAGTTGTTCGACAGTTTCTTCGAGATGTGCAATTTTGGTGTCTAATGAACATGGACGTGAACGACACACGAGTCAGCACGCTACTAAACGCACTCGAACTTTCCTCCTCTGCACAAACGGACTTCGTTGAATCTTCGAGATCGGCCATTTCCACCTCCATGCGTCGCCTAGACCGCTCTGCGAAAATCTGTAGCAGTCAGCAACGCGGGATCTCACACAGTGAGATTTTGATGCAAATGCACTTACATTATCAGAGTAGGGCGAGGGAAGGATGTCACAGAGGCTGCGAAGGGTAATTGTCTTGCCCCCACCGAGCACAATGTCGTAATTTGCTGAGATAGCCATTGATTCAACGCGATCTATATGCTGGATAACAGACCCGACTTGCTTGTGTGTCATGGTGTCCCAGAACGAGACCGATGAGTTTGCGGAAGCTGCGATGAATGTATCGTTGCTTGCCAGGGCGATGCACCTGGGTTCCTCAGTGTTTGCATGGATGGGCCATCGAGAACACGTCGTCCCGGTGGATACGTCGAGGCAGATGATGTCGCCATTGTAAGATAGGACAAAGAGTAGCCGGCTATCGCTGGTCCAAGCGAAGGATTGGTTCGATAACGAGCAGGCTTTGATTGGGACGTCGACGAGGAAGCGGCCGTTCTGACTGTCGTAGATCCGAACGGTGTTGTAGCACCACGTGGCAGTGGCGATGAGGCCTCCGTCGGGTGAGAATTTGACCGCGCCCACCCAGTTCTTGTGTTTCAAGGGGTTGAGCAGTCGCTTGCCAGTCGAGAGCGACCAGACGCAGGCAGTGTCGTCATCCGATCCGGTCGCGATTCTCGTACCATCCAGTGAGACATCCACCGCATGTACCCAACTTCTTATGTGCGCCTGGAACGCGGTCACTTTCTTGTGGTTCTCCACATTCCACACCGTCACCTGGCCCTTTTCCGTCCCGCTCACGACCCACCTTCCGTCTCGTGACACTGCAATGTCACAAACAGTACTCCCCGCATCCATTGGCGTCCCTACCTCCACGCCATCTTCTACGTGCCAACGTCGAATCCATCCTTCCTCACTACCGCTCATGATGTACTTCCCATCCATGACGAAGGCGACTGACAATATGCTGCCTTGACCATTGATTTCAATCGGTTTTGCTTGCTGTTGGTGCACGGTGCTAGAGGGGGGACTGTTTTTATTCGACTCTTGGGTCTGTGTCAATACCCCACTTTCAAATGTCTCGCTCAGGTACTCACTATTCCTTGACCTTTTGCTTTTTCTCGGAACCATGCTTGGCCAGGTAACAGAGCGATAGAAGGAGGGATGCGTGGTAGTCCGCTCACGGTCCGCTATTGTCACCTGGCATACACGTGTATCCTTATCGATATACGTCGTTCACACACCTATAATGATCTCCGGGCGCTTTTTCTTACCCCATCCATATCGTCATCATTGTGGTAGTGACCTGAGAGTTGTCGATGGGAAAAATCACGCTCGAAGCTGTTGGAAATGGAAACAACAATTAAACGAGCTACGCAACGATGGCGACGGGGGGTTATTTTGTCGCTTCTTACTTCGTCCGCGTTTCCCTATATGTTAGGGTACTTGTCATAAAGTGCTCAACAGAATACGTAGACTCGTGTTTTACAAAGCGTGCTTCAGCCCCACGACCGGATTTTGTCCTCAATGCCCCTGAACGCTGTTTCATCTACATCAGCAAAATCTCACATTACTTTTTTGGTCTTTTTGGTCTTTTTCAAGACTAAAAAGACGAAAAGAGTCAAAGAGTCACTCAATTCTTTCAAGATGGGTCTAGTCTTGTAAAAGACCAGAAAAGTCCATCATAAAAGCAAAAAAGAAAAAAAGACAAGAAAAGTGAAAAAGAAGACTAGAACAGTCCGTCAGAAAAGTGCTGAAAAGGACCAGACCTACCAACCTCATTTGAGTCAGACGAGCTCACTGATCATGGGGGACACAGATAGTGGGAAGAAGGGGAAATGTATTTAATCTGTTTGTACCAAGGTCGCGGTTGAACTTGAAATCTTGGAATACGACTGTTGCAGATACTTAGTGGGTTGGGCTGACCCTTCCCGGGCCATGATGTGAGCTCCCCCCCTGCACTTGCTTTCCTCGTCATCCGTATCACTAGGTGAACTTGCATGTACGGCGTGACTTCAAGTTCGGCCATACCTGTATCAAAATTGCACGCACCTTGGCTGGATGAGTGGCTCATCGTGCCAATGTCTGTGTGGCACAGTTATTACAAGCACGCACGGATACTGTCAGACTACTCAACCCTGGGTGATATATAACTGGCCAATGGGCCCTTCGTGAATCGGGACTGCACTCAGAGGGATGTTGTTGCCTTTCATTGGGATCTGGAAACAGGTCATGCAGATGGAGACGGAAAGGTTCAGGATTGGGAGCTTACCCGTGTCAGCAGCAGCCCAGGGCCACCCTGCTTTCTTGGTTGTTGAACCCAAGCAAAGTATGAGTACTGCAAATCAGTCGAAACACCTGTTGAACGTGAGTAACTATTGTTCCTGCGTTGGAGTATTACCAACCGAGGACAACAGCATCCAGCTGCTGGAACTGGAGGAGGGCATCATTGGATGCAAGAATATTGGTGGAGCAAACAAATGTAAAGTCCCTGGGGCGACGCCGCTCGGCTCATTGCCAAGACTCTTTGGAGACCTACATCAGGTAAAAGAAAAGAACCCTACAAAAAAAAGGAGCTAAGTGAATAATGCGACCCACAGCGTTGCGACCCACAGTGTGAGCACGAGTGTGGAAAAGAACATGGAGACAAACCCGGGGGAGTGTTGCTCAAGACGGAAGGTATGGATGATGGGTGGTTGTGTGTGAGCGCTGTGAGCGAGACATGTGAAGTTTAAGTTCAACAGCATCACGTGTTAGTTTAGGGTGGGCACAAATACCCTTGAACACTCCGTGCTCTCCACATCCCCAAGCTGGAACACCTGCGTGCCCAACGCTATACCCATCTCGACCATGTTATTTGGAGCACAAATGCTCGTCTCTCGCCTCAACTGTGTCTATTCGAGCACAACCGGCTTGTCTCCCACCTCGACCGTGTCCATTCGAGCACAAACACTCATTTCCCACCTTGACCGTATTGTTTTGAGTGCAAACGCTGGTCTCCTGCCTGGACCAAGTTATTTCAAGCATAACCACTCATCTCCCGCCTCAACCATGTCCATCCGAGTTCAAATGGTCACCTCCCGCCTCAACCGTGTCCATTTGAGCACGATCGCTCATTTCCATCAAGCCCAAAACCCTTGTTTTCTCAATCGCGTACAGATACAATATTTGCCATCCATCATCACACACCCCCTCTCGCGGTTGTCCCTACACCCCACTCGATGATGGTATTCTCCCTCCCCACCGTCTACAACCTCAGCAGTGGCCCTCGTCCTCACCCTCACCCGACCCTCGCCCACCCTCACCTCCCAGAAATGGCACAATGTGTATGTCACACACGTTGTGCCGTCGCCCCTCTTTCCATCGCCCTCCCTCTTCGTCGCCTCTCCATCTCTCCGTCACCCACCCTCCTCTCCTGGTGATGGTGCAGTCGCCCTTGCCCTTGCCCTTGCCCTCCCCTCACCGAGTCACCCTCCCCTCTCAGCAACGGCACGACGTGCGTGTCACACATGTTGCGCCGTTGCTCCTCTTCCCATCACCCTCACCATTACTGTTACCTCTCCCTTGCCCACCCTCCTCTCCCAGTAACAGCGTAGTCGCTCTCACCCCACCCTTGCCCACCCTTGCCCACCCTCCCAGCAATGGCGCAACGTGCGTGACACGCACGTTGTGCCATTGCCATTGCCAAGACCGTCCACTTGTCGACATGTGCGACTCAACAGTGATGCATCAGCAAACCAACCCTCCTCTGGACAGTGCTGGCCAGTGCTGGCCAGCTGTCTTGCCTGTCCAATGTTACGCTTGACCCGGGTAGGGGCAAGCGTTGCCCTAGTAAGTCGTTCTTCTAAGGCGAGGGCAAGCCCGAGCTAGCAGCTTGAGCCGGTCGAAGGTACCGAACGTCTTCGGGCGGAAGGTCCAGTTAGAAAGGAGTAGATTCAAGGCGAAGTACAAGGTAGAACGAGGTAAGTTCTAGGGAGATCAAAGCTAAGGTATCGAAGGAGAACAACGAAAGTATTAAGTATGTTCTAGGGCAAAGGGTAAGGGTTCTAGGGCATAGGTACTAGGGCATGGGCGAAGGGCGATCTCATAGATCGAGGCGAAGGGTTAAAGTCTAAGGTACACGGAACAGTGGAACGGGATCAAAGGGGGATGGGGTGGAAACCGGTTAAGCTGGGATGGATCGAGAGAGAGATCTATAGTAGGCGGGGGACTTGCCTAGGCAAGGGGCGTCAAGGAAGAGGGGGTTTCCTATGCAAGGGAAAGGCGGGGATGGAGGGGTTTCCCGTGTAAGGGAGAGGCGGGAACGGAGGGGTTTCCCGTGTAAGGGAGAGGCGGGAACGGAGGGGGCCTCCTGTGTAAGGGAGAGGCGAGTGCGAGGGATTTCCCCGGTGTAGGGAAGGGTTAGGTCAAGGGGATCTCCCATTACAGGAGAGACAGGAGCGAAGGGGTTTCCCGTGATAGGAAAGGCAGGAGCAAGGGGATTCCTCGAGAAGAGGGAAAGGTGAAGACGAGGAGGGGGCAAGTGGCGAGAGGGTGAGGACGCGAGAAAGAGGAGATGGTTAGGACGACCATCGACGAGGAAAAAGAATGAAGGGGTGGGCGACCCCGAAAGAATCGTAACATCCAACCTCCCCCAACAAGGTACCTATCTGGCTAGCCTTGTACAGAATGTCCCAGTATTCATCCAGCCTGGGAAAGACTAGTCACACTAGATTAAAAGTATATTTATGTACCTGACACCAGACTTTAACAGGATTGCACAGCCTGTCACATTGTGGAAAACAGAGGGGATCAACATTCCGAATTGGAAATACACAGGGAATGATAATGAATGATAATGATGCACCCAACAAACAGATCTATCTAATCGAGATCGACATCAAAGCCAGTGGTTGTAGTGACTGAGCCACCGTTCCTGTAAAAAAACGATCCATAAGTCAATTGCTCCCATGCCAATGGGTACTGACCTTCCGATCTTTGCCCATTGAACATGGAGCGTCTTTGCCTTGGCGTGGTGGATGGGGTTTGTGTCGCACTTCGCCATAAGGCTGAGGATATCTACATAGACATCTGCATAAACATCACGCTTGAATGCAACTTCCTTGGCTTCCGCAGCAACCTCGTCAAGCGCAAGCTTGATCTATTGGTGTTTGATATCAGTGGGGATAATTAGCAGAATTTAAAAAAAAAATACCACGGTGGCAGCGAGCGCGACAGCAGCTTGGGGAACTTCATTTCCAAACACTTTGGGAAAGAGACTTCCCACAGAGTTCGGACCGGTGTAGAAAAAGTCGACGACAAGACCAGCGAGTGCAGGGTGTGCAAGGTTGTTCATATGACCCTAGCAAGAGTGTTAGCTTGTAATTTCTAATTACACTCCACTCACCTCTTCATCTTGGCCATGCTTCAGGAATATTCCACGCTCCAGAAGCGTTTTGGCAATGTTAGCGTTAATGGAACGGCGGTTTTGGGAATCCCATTGATAGCGCTCACAAACAAAGTTGCATGCCTTCTTTTTGAGAGAGGAGTGCCAGTTTCCTATATCTTCCCACAACTAATGCGACGTTAGTACAGAAAACAATGAGACAATTAAAATACAAACAAGTTTGGTGATGTCATTTGTATATTGAGGCCACCACCCTGGTAATTGTCAGTTTCAGGTCAGACAATGATAAATGTACTTACCCTCGGGCATTGCTAAGCCTTGGCTTCAGTGCTCGACTATAGCCTCGTTCATATATTCACCAGCCTTAGTATTGAACTGTGGGCGCAATGGGAATGAGTTGAGGGAGGCGAGATCGCAGTGGGATATTTGTTTGGCACGCTCGATGATATTGCGGATCAAAGGGGCATAGAAACTTAGCTGTGATGGATCCACATTGTCTGGATGAACGCTGGATGCAGTGGACCTAACCACTGGTTGAGGAAGAGATCCGGTGAGAGAATTAGCCTTGGTAGGTGGCAAGGGAGAATTTGCAGCTCCTCGAGGGTGTAATGAGATGGGAACCTCTATTTTGTTCGTATCACCTGCTGCGGAGTGGGCGCTGTGAGAATGTGACGTTTGCTGATTTCGGACGGCCAGAAGCCGTGCATTGTCAGGGAGATGCGGTGGGCAATTGCGCTGGTGGTGTTGAGCGACAATGTCTTCCACATAGCCTAAGCAACTTGTTAGTCAGATTTATCAAGTAGCTCCTTGCTTACCTTGAGGCACCGTGGAACCAGAAAGCTGGTGGGAGTTCAGCGCAACACCGCTAACCCTACGTTCCTCTCTGTTTCCATGTTTTGCTGAATTGGTGCCTGAGCCAGATGGTAGTCAGTTATGAAACCCAACCTTCGTCCCACATGTACTCACGGCTGGGTTTTCACTATGCTGCTCAGGGTGCTCGGGAAGGCCTTGATTAAATACAATAATGAGTAATTTGCTCACAGAATGGAAGAACACTTACCCTCCAAGGCACTGCGAATGATGGACTCTGCGAAGCGTTCGTCCTCATCTGGGGACAGCTCATCGATCACAAACCTATGGTCGATGTCACCCTCAAGGTTTCCCCCCCCTTGAACGTCTGTGTCACACACCGTGATGGTATGAGCACGAGGCAGGGATGAAGGGAGTTGACGAAACGATCGAACTCGACACAACCCAGCCCCCCTTGGGGGAGGCGAATCACGGGTTGCTTCTTGGTCTTGGAGCGGCCCCGAGGGTGAATGTTTGCAAGGCGCCGATACATCTGAGGGTTGAGTTGCAGCCGCAGCAAGGAGACAAAGTTGCGATGACCAGAATTGGGGCTGAGAGATGTCGATGTTGCTGTATGCCATTCCATAGTCGTCATTCGACCCACATTCAGATGTAGCACATGAGCTTGCTGCAGTAAACTGGGAACCAGCATGCGATGCATTTGCAGAAAATATGAAAGAAGGGGGATGAGAAGAGTGGGATGATGTGACCAAGGACCTATCGTACAGTGTACACCGTGACCTGGTAACTTAGAAATAGGTAGATAATACACTTACTGGTGTCTAAGAGGAACAGCGCACTCCTTGTTGTTGGACCTTATGCCAGCCTGAGCCTCACTATCGCCAAATGCTGTAGTCGGCTGGGAGGGTACCTTGAAGCTGAACCGACCGGATTGCGATAGCGTAAGGGTTGGTTGAACTTGGGTCAATGGAGGAGGTTCTGCCCATGGGGGAATCTGACTCTCCTTGTCGTCGTACGCCATGCCAGAGTGATGAGAGGGGGCCATCATATTGACTTCTTGTCCTTCGGTCGCTATATCGAGGTTACGGGTGGATTGTCATGAGGGTCTTGTGGACTGGATGCGCTCAATGCGTTCCAACTGCTAAATTGATCCCCCACATCCTCTGCCAGCCCACGATGAGCGCCTCTGAAGTGGTTGAGTCTCAGGTCCAGCTTCTACGATACAAAGAGTTCGAAAACGAACGATACGTGTCAGAATACATATATATATGAGGGCTCAGACTCACCCAGATGTTCATCATCGTCAAAAAGCTCCTTGGGTCATTTGGTGAGTCGTTTCACCTTAGGAACTGCGGCCTGGGTGGAAATTTTCCTTTTGGGAGGCATCAGGATAAAAGTGAGACAACGGCCGACTAAGTATTAACCGATGTGGCAGAAACTTTATATAGGATAACTTGCGTTTACAATGAGGCAACAGCGTCGAGTATACTGTATCTACATAAGAAAAATATGTAGGGTAGGACTCGAAGTACTAGCTGGCAATACAACATAGAAGGAATCAATTGGCAGAAAATTACATATCCTGCGCACACGCAATGAACCTGGTGCGTCGAGTCTGAAGCCCCTTATTGCCCGAAGGGCTTTCCTGAGACAAACCTACTTTGTCTTGTTGAATGCTATGTGGGTAATACACCGGTGCTACGGGCCATCTGGTTGGGGCAGAGGCGAGAACTGGAAGGTGACTGGAAAGGATCCAATCAGGCACACTTTGAAGGGCTGGAAGGTACGAAGTCATCCAAGTTGCTTTTCCGAACCTGTCTCACACACCGTTCCATGGGTTGGTGTAGACCTGAGTCACTCCGAATGGTACCATGGCCAGGGGGGAAAGTCTTCTGTACCATTGGGGGAGCAAGGAGCAATGGGAGTGTTGGTGGTCCGGATTCAGACCACACAGTAGTGACCTCCGATGGAACTGGGCGAGATGAGCCACCACTCTTCTGCTTGAGTGATGCGTCATCCCAATGTTCAGGTTGAAGTTCAGAAAGAGCTGTAATGATGTGCTTAATAAAGGTGTCATGGTTACACAGAGTCTTGTGATAGAAATCCCCGCGTTCATTCGTAGCCAGTGGCAGGATGATTTCTGCTCGGAGGTGTGACAGAAGGGGGACGAATGGTTTGAAATATGGATGGATATACTTTACAATGAATGGTGTCCATGTCAAGTCCGATTGAATGGTGATTGTTTTGAGTACGCTCGGCTCAAAAGTGTTGAAGAATTTGTCAAAGCAGCCTGCAAGGTCAGTTTCAGATTTTTGAGTCAAGGGTCCGTCATAAAGAACACAGATTCCGACAAGGACGTAGAAGAATGACTCCAGGTTATGAAGTGCATTGTGCACCACAGGCTGTCCTGGACCAGCCATCACCAGCTGCGCAGACATCCAGGACCATGTTCCCTGAGTTATGTGTCAACTTGGTTAGCTTGGACAAAAACAACCAGACTTACTGTCCGATAGAGCGGGCATAAATCAATTGTTTGGCGGGA
>JBBPQN010000672.1:0-13346 GCA_038092575.1 Boletus subluridellus
GTGAATGAATGATGGTAAGGTATGACAACCATCCACTAAAGAACGCTGCGGAACCCACTTTCTTATAAATGCAATGAAATATGTGTAGCCAGGTGTTTTTCCTCATTACAAAGTTACCAATACGCTATGCGCGTAGCTGCAGAGCACCAGCAATCCCGCCGCGACGGTTGGAATAACCACCAATAGTCGTCCTTGTGGAGTTCAGTCTTATGAGAGGGTATCAGCTCAACAGTACCGTGCGTGGCGCCACCGACACGAGTTCGTGACACGGGATCCGTGACTTCCAAGGGTACGCTCGGTCCCGAAAACAATGCGAAAGGGTAATATGGAAGACGACATACTCACGCCAGTGCGATACATATCTCGCAAGAACATGGACTCTCAAGGCGAGGACTGTACTTGAAGTGACTAGCCAAGTTTCAAGCAACATTCGTCAGTGTGAGAGTCATAACCCACAGTTGATAACCCGTGAGCAAACTGTGACGGTATCACGGAAGAGACCAGATTGTGGATTTTCTATTTCACGTGAGAATAGGACCGGAGCCGGGAAGGTCAATATCTCTTATCCGCTGCTAGAGATGGTGGAATGGGGAGTGCTGCGTGATACAGATTTTTTCGACCATTGAGGGATACAACATGGCGCTATATGCAAAACGAGATCATGACCTCCTAGACCACCGAAAATCGAAAATAAGCTCGAAGCCAAAGGGGCGCATATCAAGCTGGCCAGGTGCCAGCAGTGGCTCAGTTGATATAGAGGGTTCGACGGGGAACGATTCTGTCGGAATTTCAGGTGGTGTAGTTATATCGGTAGGAGTGGATGTTGGGGATGGTTCGGGTTTATTTAAGCGTCTGCTGAAAAGCGAGCGAAATATGGAGGATAATGTTTCATTTCGAATGCTCGAGACGGTTGGTGTGGTGGATGTTTGATGAAATTCAAATTGTGAGGGTTCCGTCGTGGCGGTGGCATTTGGGCTGACGTCGGTATTTGGCTCGAGAGACTGCTTCCACTGCTTCTCGATCTGAGCGACGGCCCTCTGAATGCTGTCCCTCTCCCACTTTTGTACGTCGTATGGCTCGAATAGTCCCGAGGCAAAGTCGCACCAGCACCTGTCCGCAACACGTACGATGGGGGGAGTGGAGTCGAGTGTGTTGAGATGGGGGGGCATGGTCGCGTTCAACGCTTCCGAGAAGGTGGTGATGTTGTCAGCCCATGGGATCGAGAGGTGGGCGTCCAAGGGGAATGACTGCCAATAGCATGAGCTGAGAAACAAGGCAGCAAGAAGTATTATGCAATAAAAGCTGCAATCTCGTGAGTGATGGGCTTCAAGGTAGTGCTATGAATGGAACGGACCATGGTCTCGCGTGGAGAGCTAGGGTAAGCAAGAAAAGCACCAAAAAGTAGGGTGGGGCAGTGGGAAGGGGCAAGAGGAGCAACGGCAAGAACCAGCGGGTGCACCTGGGAAGGGTATGAGTGACTGCCCGAGCCGTGTCGAAAAAGACATACGCACCACATCGCTGCAAGCAATAAGTACTGTCGCAGTTGATCGACCTGAGCGCGCATTCAGAATACAGGTCACGTGAGTATCGAATTACATAATACGATTAGATAGAGGATATGTCCATATCGGGACGAGTGTTCTCCATCGTTCTCGACATTTCCAACGCTCCCTTTTAAGCGCCTTTCCTGCTCCTCATCGCACCCAGCAATACGCCGCCATGTCAAGACATCCAGAAGTACTTTGGGCACAACGCAGTAGCGTCGATGTGCCAGAAAAGGCACGTCGTCTTCTTCATTTTCACCGCGTACATTCTCACCATCTCGTGTAGAACATCATCTACTTGACTGTCAATCTCCCTGACATCATCGAGTCCACCCTCAAGTATGTGCTGACCTCCACCAGGTTATCCTTTGAAGCAAGCGCTGGCAGGTATTCTGATCCCTCTTACCCGCCTAACCCGTACCTCATCGATCATCCTTGTCTATAGTGGTACCAATTACGCGTTTGACCTCGACCTCTTCGCAGAAGTCGATCCAGAGGTCTGATTTCCTCCTCTATTCGTTCAAACACATCCTCACAGTTATCCAGAAATCCACCAACCGCCTCACATCGCGTTCCCTCGTCGTCGTCCTCCGCAAAAAGGAGTCACAGTCCGAGTACTGGCCACGACTAACAAAGGAAAAGCTCAAAACGCCCTTTATCAAGACCGATTTTAGCAAATGGGTCGATGAAGACGAGCAAGACGGAAACCCCAATTTCGACGAGGACATGGGAGTAGGTGGTATCCCGGGAATGGACGACGGCATGGGCATGGGCATGGGAGGTATGGGCATGGGAGGTATGGGCATGGGGGGTATGGGTATGGGCCCGGGAGGCATGGGCATGGACCCGGGCATGGGCATAGACTTTGCCAAGGTATTCATTTCGTCCCTAACATGTCGTCATGAGCTGATCTACCCGATCTTTTTAGATGATGCAGCAGCAGGGCGGTGATCTCGGACTGGGTGGTGCAGCGGCAAACGAAGCCGCCGAGTCCGATTCTGACGACGATGGACCACCTCCCCTTGAGTAGCGAGGTCTTCTCAACTCGAAAAGTCCTAGTAGCCCACCATGTAAATTACCTTCTCTTGCTAGAAAACTCGCGATCTGCGCTTACACCTACTTTCCTGGATGGTTTTCTCATGTTCAATTGGTTAGCTTCCTTTGTAGAAAGTTACATACACAGTTTGGCCATTACATTTGCGCAGTTGTTTCTCTGTCACTGTCAGTGTTAGCGAAGATTCGAGGTATGGTTCGGTATATGACGAATTTGTTGTGGAATACAACGATCACTTCTTCAAAGGACGTGTACGAAACCAGACCTAATGTTGCGCACTGCCCGGGAGATCTCGCCTGGCCTGACACAGATAAATTACTTTGGACGATGGATCTTACTTAGGGTACTACCTGAAATTACACGAGATCTGAAATGTATAGAGTCGCCTAGCCAGCTACATTACGCGCACTGCGAACTGCCAGTGGTTCCCGATTGTAAATATGTAGGACGCCCACAGATCAAGGGCTCGTATTTCTTATCGGTACACCTTGCCTTTAGGCTACTCTCTACGCTTGTATGTATATTCCATAAGAGTACTTACGTACCAGCACATTGATATGAGATCTTGTCAACAAGGATAATATGAAGCGATTGAATGGACGATTTGGAGTCGGGATAGACTGGCATGGTGGCCAACCTATCCGATCGCTAGTGGTTAATCGCCGCTGACCTCCTTCCTTCAAACCGCCCCGTACCTTCTACTGCTGGTAAAGACGAGCCCAGCATGACAAAGCTTCCCAGACTATCGGTCGGTCTCGGAGAAGCAGCTGGGCCTCGTGCAAGACCGTAACAGCCTAATCTCAATCTCACTGTGAAGGTTGTGTCAACATCAACCAGTAATATATAAGCTGTGGGTGAGCTTCAACTCGGCCCACTTTGTAGCTTCCCAACGCCGACCCCAACAGTCCCTCACTAGCGCTCAAAAGCTTTCTTTTTTTATAAAACAGAAGCCAGCCAGGCGCATAATGCCGATATCTAAGGGAAAGGGAAAGCAGACAGAAGGGGTCACGGCGTTGCTACCTCCGATGCCGAATCCCTCTGCGGGAAGCGCCAATCCATCCGCTTCGCTGTCCTCCCTCTGGGGTTACATTCTACCCGCGCTGAACCACATCGTTCGTTCCCCGACCAACAACATCGACAAAGCGCCTGCCATCGATATTTCATACCACATGGGCATCCACACCGCTACATACAACTACTTTACCGCTCAGTCCGAGGCTGCGAGTACGCGTTCTCCGCACGAGGCGGACTGTGTTGTGGATAGGGACACCGTCAGGCAGGCGAGCGGTACAGATCTTTACGAACACCTCGACAAGTACTATTTGGACCTCGCCCGGGAGCTGTTGTTGGGTGCACCCGAGGACGACACTACGCTCGTCCAGTATATCATTCCGTGTTTCAAGCGCTATAGCGTGGGTGCACATTCCGTCAGCCGACTCCTCAACTACGTCAATAGACACTATGTGAAGCGCGCCGTAGACGAGGATCGGGGTTGGCTCACACTGAGCGACATTTTCGATGCTGTCGCCAAGTCCATCGAGGAGGGGGACACACGGGAAAGGATTGCCAAGAAATTGAAGGAGAGGAGGATCGAGGAGCTTAAGAAGTGGGGGTACGAGGAAGGTGGTTCGGCCGAGGCCCTTGTTCTGGCCGAACAATGTGCGGAAGCTGCGAGTACGTTGGATCGTGTCGTTCCTTTGGCAGCTTCGGCGTTGAGGAGATTCAGGACGGAGTTTATCGAGCCATTATTGGCTGCTCCTAAGATGAAGGGGAAGAAGCGGAGGCCAGGAGCTGCACCCATCGGAGACAAGTCTCATCTCCCTAAGAGTCGACTCGCACGCGCTGTGCGAGAGCTCTTAGAAGTGCAGGAGATAAATCCAGATGAGCGACTTAATCTCGCAACGGACCTCGCGGCGGCTTTATGTACCGTCGGTGTCCGTAGCGGGCATCCTCTGCGAAAGAAGTTGGAGAAATTCCTTACTACAGGTATCCCCTGAGTCGGCGACTCCTTAGTGCTCTCATCGACTTGTCTTTGACAATGGTTCAGTGGTTATATAGGTTGATTATTGGGTTGTCTGGCAATCGTGAATGTCAATTAGTACTAGCCGGAAGGTGTAATAGTATGTTTCCTATCCCTACGGTCCCGGTTTCTGACCCTCCTGGTTGCTTCCTGACGAAGACATATTCAAAAGTGCCTCCATGTCTGTTAAACTCATGTTATGCCATGCCGGGTCGAGGTTCGATAAGTCTAGTGTAGACAGATCGAACCCACCCACACTGCTCTGCATACCGGCCTGAGTGAAACCAGACGCCAACGACGGGGCGGGGTCGACACTGCTCCCAGAATGCGGCTGCTGGTTCCCACCATTAGACCCGCTCGCCACCGAGCCAAACAAATTCTCGCTCTGGCCACCATGCTCAGCATGGAGAGCTCCCAAGATCTCCATGTCGATATGATCATCCGTTGCGCCCCCCTTTTGAGCCTGCTGAACCTCATTCGCTGACAGTGGTGCACCCGAATCGGCCGTGGCGGGAGAAAAAAGGCTATCCACTGTCGTCTGCCCGTCGCCGGACGTGGACTCTGGGGCGTCTCCAAACAGATTCGTCATGTCCGACATCTCCATGTCAATGCCATCGAGGTCGAGTTCGATGGGTTTATCAGCAGAACTGCCCAAAGAAGTGTCGACGCTAGTCATCATCGTCCGCGGACTTTCTGACACAGTAAGGTCGATATCGACACGCTGACTGCCTGAATTAGCAGCTGCAGCTGAGGCGAATGCTGCCATGAGGTCCATGTCGGCCGTCGCTGACGGGCGAGCTGATTTCGGGGCGAGTGACACAGGAGACGGGACGAGACCGGTTGGAAACAACGCCACCTCTTCGGCTGAGATGCGCATGGAAGACGAAGAGAGGTCAAGCTTGGGCGGGAGAGCGTTCCGATTGAGAGAAGACAACGAGATGGCGGATTGGCGACGCATGGGTATGTGTGGAGTAGGTCCCTGTGGCGAGCCTTGACCCGGAGTAGACGAGGGAAGCGTCGCAACGTCACCCGCCTCGACAGTTGGTAGAGGGATTTTGGGTGCCTGTGCTGCAATAGCAGCTTGCTCAGCCTCTCGCGCACGACGTTCCTCGCGGGTTAAATCTCGTTTCAAGACTGAAATAGCACGCAACTGATGTGACGATGTTCGAGAGGGTGGCAAAAGGGACGGACGAAAGTTGCTCACCAACTGCGATTCAATGGCGTCACAGAACTGATCATATTTTTCGAGTTCGCGACCGAGAGAGGCCGTCAGTGTACGCGGCGGGTATGGGGCATACTTGTGGACCCCTCTACCAGAACGAGCAGTATTAGGGCAATGCTTTCGTCCCTCTGGACTAGGGCTGAGTCCCTTACTTACAGTCTGCGTGCATCGGCATGAAAGGCATAGATCTGACCAGTCTTTACGACTGCGTTCTGTTCGAGATGAAGTATATTATTCAAACACGATGGAACTTATACTTGCCTTGAAGCAGGATGACAACGCGGTGGCCTCACGCTCCAGTATGGCAGCTTTATCTGCTGGCGCGGGCGGCGGAGGCATAGCACCAGATGGAACTTCTGCCCGTCCAAGAGCACCCATGGTCGTAGAATCGCTGTTGGGAGGTTGAGATTGAGTCTGCATTGCGCACATGCGAATGAGTTGTATATATGGTTGGCTTGCGGCTTGGTGGCGGCCCAGGAAAGGAAAGAAATGTATCACTCGCGAGTTGCTGCATCCACTCCACACACCGGTACAGTCAAAGGTCGCCTCGCCTACAGGTATACATTCACCGACAACGCGATCCTGCTGCTAATATTCGAGCATCTTGGCCCACAGACATGTCGGGTGGTGCTCAGGATGCGTTGCCAACACTCGGCTTGACCACCTTCGACCCGGACCCGAAGCCAGCTCACAGCCAGGTGAGTGCTGCTATACGTTTGAGCACGCGCGGATAGTTGAATGGCTCTCCTGCACCAGGGATACTTCCAGCGCCGCCTTCGACACTTGACGTCTATCCAGATACGCAATCTCACACCCTTTCCTGTCCGTGACGCTTTTGCCTCAGCCCTCTCCCAGCCAGCAACACATTCTCAGTTCACACCCCTCGGTAACCTATCCGATGACCTTGACGTGACTCTACTACGTAGGCGATCGCGGCGGATATCTACGACCTCGGTGAACACCCTGAAGAATGTCCCTGTGGATGATATCGCCGGTGTTTCGGATGAGATGAGGGGAGGTGGGGAGGGAAGGGGGCGGCGGAGGACTCCACAGTCACGCGTGAACTTTCCGGCTGGGGCCAGCGTAGGACCAACATCCGGCCCGGGGAACGCCTCGTCTCGCTCAGTGGTGGCCAATACTTCTGTTCCGGCCGCGAGACAAACTCGGATCCGGACAACCTCTACCGTTTCCTCGCATGGACCCTCGGCAAGTTTTTCGTCTGCAGCACCCACCAATTCGGTCTCGAATATCCCTATGTCAACGCTTTACTCCGATCACTCTCAGCGGACCTTGGAAAAGGTCGTTAGGTCGCGTCTCGTGGAGACGTTTATAACAATAGCTGTTCCTGAACCACCACCTCTTTCACCATCACCACCGTCAGTCAATGGGAAATCGAGATCTCGCGCCGACAGTGGACCCTCCCCACCCCCCACTACATCGGCGACACCTTCCAAGGCCTCGGCTCAAGCTACTCGCAGAGGAGTAAGAACATCCCGGTCTACCAGTATAGGAGCGGCAAAGATGCTCTCTACACCTACGGCCTCGCACGCAACTTCGCGTTTGTCCAAGTCAAGGGAGAAATCACAGTCCATGGCACGGCAGGTATCTTCATCCAAGCCAGCTGTAAAGACACATAGGGTGTCGTCTTCTGTACCATTGCAAAAGTCTTCGAGTCACCAATCTCCCCTTCCGCCTTCCGCAGAAGCGTCCGTCTTCCCCAAGGTCCCTAATTACATCTCACCGATACACCGTCCTTCTATAAATCCGCTTTACAGCCTCGATGCCTCATCTCAGTCAGACTTTTCAGAACACACGAATCTGAGTGTAGACAGGCTCAGAATTCAACTTTGGGCAAAAGTTGATCTCAACGCCATGCATCCGGGAAACGCCAAGGGTAAACAGAAGGACAGTGACGACACCAGAGGCGCTTCTGGGAGTCCACGTTGGAAGGTGCTGGAAGAATGGGACTTTTCCTTGTCGGATTTGATACCACTGTCCCTCGAAGTAGGTGCGAGAGACCGATATAGTGAACTCGTTGACTCACTCGTTGCATTGCTTTCATAAGCTCGAGAACCATCCATCGCAGTTACCCTCGAACACGCTCGTGATGTCCTTCCTACCGACTGGCCAAAGCTTTCATTTACCACCTCCCGCCTGGTCTCGCTCGCGATCTCAATCGCGATCACCGTCACCGTCGGGTTACAATACGGACCCAGAATCGGAAGGCCGTAAACTTATTCAAAGTACAGAAGTCATTCCTTCAATATCCCACGAGATAATACGAGGCAGTCAGTCGTTGTTAGGCGTTTCTCGGAGATCTCGTAAACTGGAGGCAAGGACGGCCAATTTGGAGGCGCTTTTGCAGTAAGTACACCCAAACGGATAGATGCGCATCGCTTCACTCACCTCCTTCAGATTAGTGACTCTACAAGCTAGTATACAAGACACAGAAGCGTCGCTCCACGATGTCATTAGAGAGATTGATCTTTGCCTTGCCAAAGACCATGCTTTAATTTTGGTATGTACACGAGAGCAGGTTGTCTTATTATGTAATTGCCGCAGGTCTGACCCATATTCGCAGAAACGTGAAGCTTCCGAACGTCAGGCGTGCATTGATGACCGGCGGGCCGAAACCCAGGTCATAATTGAAGGATCAAATCGCTGTATGTTGAGATCGTGCTTCCTTCATTTCGCCTCGCAACACGCCTTTCACCTTCTTCTTTAGTACGTGACGACCTTGCCACGCGTCGGATGCAGATCCGGACTCGGAGAGATTGTCTTACCAAGGCGAAGGCATTGCAGGTTCGGGAGATGACCACACTTTCGGATCAAGTGGCTGAAATCACCGAGGAGAGGTAAGTCTAGCCAGGCCGGGCTTCTTTGTTCACGTCAACCTATCCCATTAGGAGCAATCTCATTGCCGTCCGAAATCGCATTCCACCCATCCGAACGTCACTCATATCGACACTCGCTAGAATATACCCAATTGAACTTTTGTCCCCATCGGAACTCCTTTTTACAATTCTCGCCGTTCCTCTACCCATCCCTTTTCATTCCAATGAGCCCGCGCCGCCTTTGTCGCTTTCATCTCACAAGGAGGTCACAGAAGAATCGGTCGCAACAGCTTTGGGATACGCGGCCCATCTTGTGCAGCTCCTCTCCGTGTATATGGGGAAAGGTCTCGTCTACCCAATAACGTACATTGGGAGCAGGAGCTTGATCAGAGACAACATCTCAGCGATGGTTGGCCCTCGAATGTGTGTCAGACCTTTCTTCCTAATATGGTTCGTCAACTGACAAATTGTAGGTTTCCTCTCTTCTCGAAAGGCGTGGATACGTATCGATTTGAATATGCAGTGTTCCTCCTTAACAAGGATATAGAAATGGTAAGCATGTCGCAATTCAACCTGGCGGCATCTCTCACCAGTGCTCCAGCTTATGGCGGAGCGTGATCTGCGAGCGCTTGATATGCGACATACACTACCTAATCTGAAAAATTTACTACTTACACTTACTGACGGAGAGTGTGCAAGTGTTCGGTGAGTGCACACTGTGGTTTCCGTTCGACAGTTCTGATGGTGGACTAAGCAACCCGCGGTGTCAGGACTCACCGGCTACGGTGGGTCTAGCCACGCCCCCTCGTGCGGCATCTCCACTTGCTACCAATCGAGCATCCGAAACACCGAGGGCAGGGCAGAGTCCATGTCTGTCTACTGCTGAGCTGCCTCAAGAGCCAAGCCCCTCCCCAAGTAGTGGTGTGACCACGCCGAAAGCTGGTCAGGGTGAAGGAGGTGTAAGTACGCTTTCGCGGTACTCGAAGCTTTCCATTGGATTTCCGCCTCTTCCGGGCTTCTTTCGCTCACGCAATTCACCCACTACACCAAAACTGTCGGCGAAATCCACGACAGACACAACAGAAGAAGCTCAGGAGGGCGATGTATTTGTAGGTGTACTGTCGGGCTCTTCGGAGGTTGCGGAGTGTGGTCGTGCTGGGAAGCCAGAGGACGATGATGATCGGTGCACGATCAAGGGCGTGACCGTTGACACTCCAGAACAAAGTGTGACCTCGGAGCTGAAGCAAGGAGGGAGTGGACAGATACCGAACGGTGCAACCTCTGCAGAGGAAAAGATTCCTCATGCAACGTCGCTGAGTAGCGTATCGACTGTCGTTCCTGTAGACTCATTTGTTTAATATACGCTTGTCTCTACCGGATGGCAGGACCGGTTGACATCGACCCGCGAGATCCCCGACAATACCCAGCTTGGCGGCGAGATTAGGTTCGCGTTGGCGTGGCGTGATAGGATCCAAAGCAACCGGGGCGGGGGATGACCAAAGGGTACAAGGGATGGAATGAATTGGCAACGGACGTCCCTTGCGGACCCGGACGAATAACCAACGGCCAATCGCTTGTCGGAGGGCTATTGAATAACGGGTAAGGCGGGTCGCTGTGAATTGTACTGGGAGCAGCTACAGCCTACAGACGGGCGGTGGTAAGGTAAGTATTGAGTCTCTACCGCGAGATATGTCTCATATGTTGTGCGACGTCCAGGACGCGGTGGACATGGAACATTAATTTTCTGTTTCACGGATCGGCATTTACGACAGAAAAACATATCGCAAGTAGCGGACTTTGAAAAAAAATGAGGGTAAGCCCAGCCTTTTTTGATCCCCACGTTACCGAAGTGCCTTAAATTCGGTGGTCTTAACTACACCACATCCACCGTCCTCCCTTGCATTCCGCTGCAAAAACCCGGACAATTCAAAAGGTATGGTCCCCTCCTCGTCCCGCTCTTCCTTCTCACATCTCCCCGGTGCGTTCTCCCCACCAGCCCTCCTGGCCGCATTGTATCATCAGTCCATTCTAGAACGGCTCAAAATTGGCTCCAAGGTCAGTTTGCCACAGCGTGCACCGTGTATCCCTTCTCATCCGAATCCCCCTCACAGGATCACCACTGTGCAACTAGCATTACCGTTTCCTAATCTCGTTTCCTCGTTCAATTTGTTTTCTGTCTTCAACTTCTCTTAGAAGAAAAGTCGTCCTCTGCTTTGCTATTCAAGATGAACACTGCTGAAAACATTAATACTTCCGTCGATAATCGTGTCTCGGATGGGAGAAAGCAGAGTCCACCTGCTTTCCTCGACCTCGCAGACTCGGTATGTCTCCTACTATACAAGCGCTTATTTCTAAATTGGAATTCTCCGCATCAGGCTGCGAGATTGGGTACCAACATGCCTGACATTTCAGCTGTGAGTCTCACTGGCTTTGCATTTCTTTTATCTCACTAGGCTTTTTCGAAAAAGCGCGTCGAACTGAAGCGTTTGGAACACGAACGTCAGCGTGTTATACAACGGAAGATGTTCGAGGAACAGATGCGGGTTTTGGAGCAGCAGCAAGCACAGGAATTGCTCAGTATCCCGTACGACTCCGTCGGTTTAGCCGTCTCCGCGCCGACCACCCCGCCACGCGTTAATGCAGTTTTGCACGGAGACAGCCTCATCAAGTCGGCCCTTTCCCATTCTTCCGTCGATGTGGATGTTCTCTCGAAAGCCGTTGGTTCTGCTGTCGCCGACAAGCGCAAGTCCGTTACTTACGCTCCCTCCGTCGATCTCTCGCCCGAGCTTGGGTCTGGTCACGGTATGAACGGGCAGTACAATCGTGCCGGTGCCAAGAGCATGCCAGCGAGTCGTCGCACTTCCACAAGCAGCCACGACGAAGAGTTGGTAGAACACTTTCGCGGGATCGCACTCTCTGGGGAGAGACCTAACAGGTCTACACCAAGCCCTGGTGGAGTCGCGCAGACTATCGTAACCAGAGGGCGGTATAGCGAGGATGACCATGCGCGTCCTGGTCAACAATATAACGTTGGCATGATGCTCGATGAGCAGTTAGACCAAGAGATGCACAGTGAGTTCAATTTCTACCATTTTTGTCTCTTGAGCCTCATATTACGAAGATGCCATGAGGAATCTTCCGACATCGGATGATGACAAGTTTGCATCCTATACGAACAAGGTAAGATTCTCATTCCAGCGTGGAGTATTATTTTTCAGGTTTTTATTAGATCTCAACATCATCCGCCGCACTGGATCTCGCTCATCGTCCGCAGACTTCCCCACGGAACTCTTTCGCAGCTCGCAGTGAAAAGCCATCCGAATGGCCACAGTTCGTGGGCAACCACCGTGGCCCAGATGGCTTGAGCTCTAGAACCGAACGTCGTACAGTGACAAACCCGACGCTCACGCTGACCTCTTCTCCGCTGGATCTCAGTGGGAAGCTTACCACCGCGGTCTCTGGGACGTCGACACAACACGTCGGACAGCACTCGCAGATGAGCCTTGGTTCATCTGGTACTCCGTCTTCTCGTCGGGGTTCTCCTGGTGCTATTGACAATCTCAGCACTGCGACGCGATCTGTTCCCGCCACACCTCTATCCATCACTAATGGTGGTAGCAACCATCTGTTGCACACTCCGGGCACACCTCTCACCCCAGATGGTCAAAACTTGAGTGGTCGTTTATCGTCGCAGGGAAGCCACCACCACCTCGACGAGTCTACGAAAGCTGAAATTCAACCCTCGTTATCCCGGTTGCCGTCCAGCCAATTCGGTGATTCTGGTTTGTCGTTCGAGGTATTTCATATTTTATTTCCGTTTCTGAGGTTTCTTATCATCCATACAGCAGTATGGCGTTGAGTCGGTGTATGGGCTCAGCAGTCAATTAGATGGTTCTCGCTACAGTGCTTATGGTTTTGACGCTGCCGGGCGGAACGGTGCCTTAGTCAACGGTGCCAGTGGGTCGACTGCGCTTTATCACCATAATGGGTCCCGTTATGGTCTTGGTCCTGGACGCGGTGCCGGACCCGATGGCAAGATGAACGGTCTACACGGTCCCAAGCACAAACGCGGTGACATGGATCGTAAGTTCCTGACTCAGTTCCTTGACTAATCCAGGCAACTCACATCAATGTTTTTATAGTCAACCGGTTTGCCGGTACCCGTATTGAAGACTTGCAGGGTGAAATTCCAGCATTGTGCAAGGATCAGCATGGCTGCCGGTACCTTCAAAAGAAGCTCGAGGAAGGTGTTCCAGAGCATCGTGATATGATCTTTCGTGAAACCTTTGGTCACTTTGCCGATTTGATGACAGGTGGGTGGTGACATGCATTACGTCAACTGTCATACTGATAAACGCGAAGATCCCTTTGGTAATTATTTGTGCCAAAAGCTCTTGGAATATTCTACCGACGAACAACGGAATGTCATCTGCGAATCGGTTGCGCAAGACCTGGTCAATATATCACTCAACATGCATGGTACTCGTGCTGTACAAAAAATGATTGACTTCCTGTCCACTAGGCGACAGGCAAGTCTGATTCACTTTTTCTTTTCTCTTCAAGACTCACGGGAGAGTTTAGACTGATCAGAGATACAATGTTCAGATTCACTCCATTATTGTCGCGCTCAGCCTCCATGTTGTTGTGCTTATCAAGGATCTCAACGGCAACC